>OW203767.1:20119150-20271479 GCA_934045905.1 Leuctra nigra | reverse complement strand
GAGAGGAGAAGACTTGTTCAATGAGAGCAAGTGAGAGAGGAAGACTTGTTCAATGAGAGCAAGTGAGAGAGGAAGACTTGTTCAATGAGAGCAAGTGAGAGAGGAAGACTTGTTCAATGAGAGCAAGTGAGAGAGGAAGACTTGTTCAATGAGAGCAAGTGAGAGAGGAAGACTTGTTCAATGAGAGCAAGTGAGAGAGGAAGACTTGTTCAATGAGAGCAAGTGAGAGAGGAAGACTTGTTCAATGAGAGCAAGTGAGAGAGGAAGACTTGTTCAATGAGAGCAAGTGAGAGAGGAAGACTTGTTCAATGAGAGCAAGTGAGAGAGGAAGACTTGTTCAATGAGAGCAAGTGAGAGAGGAAGACTTGTTCAATGAGAGCAAGTGAGAGAGGAAGACTTGTTCAATGAGAGCAAGTGAGAGAGGAAGACTTGTTCAATGAGAGCAAGTGAGAGAGGAAGACTTGTTCAATGAGAGCAAGTGAGAGAGGAAGACTTGTTCAATGAGAGCAAGTGAGAGAGGAAGACTTGTTCAATGAGAGCAAGTGAGAGAGGAAGACTTGTTCAATGAGAGCAAGTGAGAGAGGAAGACTTGTTCAATGAGAGCAAGTGAGAGAGGAAGACTTGTTCAATGAGAGCAAGTGAGAGAGGAAGACTTGTTCAATGAGAGCAAGTGAGAGAGGAAGACTTGTTCAATGAGAGCAAGTGAGAGAGGAAGACTTGTTCAATGAGAGCAAGTGAGAGAGGAAGACTTGTTCAATGAGAGCAAGTGAGAGAGGAAGACTTGTTCAATGAGAGCAAGTGAGAGAGGAAGACTTGTTCAATGAGAGCAAGTGAGAGAGGAAGACTTGTTCAATGAGAGCAAGTGAGAGAGGAAGACTTGTTCAATGAGAGCAAGTGAGAGAGGAAGACTTGTTCAATGAGAGCAAGTGAGAGAGGAAGACTTGTTCAATGAGAGCAAGTGAGAGAGGAAGACTTGTTCAATGAGAGCAAGTGAGAGAGGAAGACTTGTTCAATGAGAGCAAGTGAGAGAGGAAGACTTGTTCAATGAGAGCAAGTGAGAGAGGAAGACTTGTTCAATGAGAGCAAGTGAGAGAGGAAGACTTGTTCAATGAGAGAGCAAGTGAGAGAGGAAGACTTGTTCAATGAGAGCAAGTGAGAGAGGAAGACTTGTTCAATGAGAGCAAGTGAGAGAGGAAGACTTGTTCAATGAGAGCAAGTGAGAGAGGAAGACTTGTTCAATGAGAGCAAGTGAGAGAGGAAGACTTGTTCAATGAGAGCAAGTGAGAGAGGAAGACTTGTTCAATGAGAGCAAGTGAGAGAGGAAGACTTGTTCAATGAGAGCAAGTGAGAGAGGAAGACTTGTTCAATGAGAGCAAGTGAGAGAGGAAGACTTGTTCAATGAGAGCAAGTGAGAGAGGAAGACTTGTTCAATGAGAGCAAGTGAGAGAGGAAGACTTGTTCAATGAGAGCAAGTGAGAGAGGAAGACTTGTTCAATGAGAGCAAGTGAGAGAGGAAGACTTGTTCAATGAGAGCAAGTGAGAGAGGAAGACTTGTTCAATGAGAGCAAGTGAGAGAGGAAGACTTGTTCAATGAGAGCAAGTGAGAGAGGAAGACTTGTTCAATGAGAGCAAGTGAGAGAGGAAGACTTGTTCAATGAGAGCAAGTGAGAGAGGAAGACTTGTTCAATGAGAGCAAGTGAGAGAGGAAGACTTGTTCAATGAGAGCAAGTGAGAGAGGAAGACTTGTTCAATGAGAGCAAGTGAGAGAGGAAGACTTGTTCAATGAGAGCAAGTGAGAGAGGAAGACTTGTTCAATGAGAGCAAGTGAGAGAGGAAGACTTGTTCAATGAGAGCAAGTGAGAGAGGAAGACTTGTTCAATGAGAGCAAGTGAGAGAGGAAGACTTGTTCAATGAGAGCAAGTGAGAGAGGAAGACTTGTTCAATGAGAGCAAGTGAGAGAGGAAGACTTGTTCAATGAGAGCAAGTGAGAGAGGAAGACTTGTTCAATGAGAGCAAGTGAGAGAGGAAGACTTGTTCAATGAGAGCAAGTGAGAGAGGAAGACTTGTTCAATGAGAGCAAGTGAGAGAGGAAGACTTGTTCAATGAGAGCAAGTGAGAGAGGAAGACTTGTTCAATGAGAGCAAGTGAGAGAGGAAGACTTGTTCAATGAGAGCAAGTGAGAGAGGAAGACTTGTTCAATGAGAGCAAGTGAGAGAGGAAGACTTGTTCAATGAGAGCAAGTGAGAGAGGAAGACTTGTTCAATGAGAGCAAGTGAGAGAGGAAGACTTGTTCAATGAGAGCAAGTGAGAGAGGAAGACTTGTTCAATGAGAGCAAGTGAGAGAGGAAGACTTGTTCAATGAGAGCAAGTGAGAGAGGAAGACTTGTTCAATGAGAGCAAGTGAGAGAGGAAGACTTGTTCAATGAGAGCAAGTGAGAGAGGAAGACTTGTTCAATGAGAGCAAGTGAGAGAGGAAGACTTGTTCAATGAGAGCAAGTGAGAGAGGAAGACTTGTTCAATGAGAGCAAGTGAGAGAGGAAGACTTGTTCAATGAGAG
This sequence comes from Leuctra nigra, assembly GCA_934045905.1. NCBI lineage: Eukaryota > Metazoa > Arthropoda > Insecta > Plecoptera > Leuctridae > Leuctra > Leuctra nigra. The sequence goes on along the minus strand of OW203767.1, from coordinate 20,268,922 downwards.
CAAGTGAGAGAGGAAGACTTGTTCAATGAGAGCAAGTGAGAGAGGAAGACTTGTTCAATGAGAGCAAGTGAGAGAGGAAGACTTGTTCAATGAGAGCAAGTGAGAGAGGAAGACTTGTTCAATGAGAGCAAGTGAGAGAGGAAGACTTGTTCAATGAGAGCAAGTGAGAGAGGAAGACTCGCTCAATGAGAGCAAGTGAGAGAGGAAGACTCGCTCAATGAGAGCAAGTGAGAGAGGAAGACTTGTTCAATGAGAGCAAGTGAGAGAGGAAGACTTGTTCAATGAGAGCAAGTGAGAGAGGAAGACTCGCTCAATGAGAGCAAGTGAGAGAGGAAGACTCGCTCAATGAGAGCAAGTGAGAGAGGAAGACTTGTTCAATGAGAGCAAGTGAGAGAGGAAGACTTGTTCAATGAGAGCAAGTGAGAGAGGAAGACTTGTTCAATGAGAGCAAGTGAGAGAGGAAGACTTGTTCAATGAGAGCAAGTGAGAGAGGAAGACTTGTTCAATGAGAGCAAGTGAGAGAGGAAGACTTGTTCAATGAGAGCAAGTGAGAGAGGAAGACTCGCTCAATGAGAGCAAGTGAGAGAGGAAGACTCGCTCAATGAGAGCAAGTGAGAGAGGAAGACTTGTTCAATGAGAGCAAGTGAGAGAGGAAGACTTGTTCAATGAGAGCAAGTGAGAGAGGAAGACTCGCTCAATGAGAGCAAGTGAAGTGGATGTATTGGAGGCGAGACTCTCATTGTTTCTCAACGACTCTCGACGATATTCCACACACGTAGCACCTAGCGATCCTAGCGGGAAATCCTTCAACTTGTTCAGAGGAAATTCCTACCATCGCCACATCCGTGCTGCAATAACAGTGACAAGGTACACAAAAACGAAGCGGTACGTTTTCAAAACGAGATAAGTTAACTTAGTAGTTTTCAAAAGAAATTCCGTCCTTGTGTATTAATGCGAAATCTTCTTTATCTCGTATCAGGTTTTGTCTTCATACCAAACTTATGTCTCCAAATCTATAATCTAAATCTATAATCTATGTTGTGTTTGTGTTTTTCCCATTACAGGTAAAACGAAGTAATGGATCAGATCCATTTTCAAAAAAAAAGGTTTAATTACTATCATGTAAAGACGGCTGGGTAGTGAGTTTGACCTTGAAGAGTTTTTTAATCGATTTTAATCAATATCTTTTACCAATGTTTTTGTTAACAAAATAAGGCTTCGTACGAGTATTCAGAACAGTTCAATGAAAATAATTCCATAGCTTGTATGGCTTATTAGATTTACTTTGTCCTACAGATGTTTAGTGCCCGAAAAATAGTAAAATTATGGCACTAAACATCTGTTGGACAAAATAAAACTAATAACTTATTCCAAACTATGAAATTATTTTCATTGAACTGTTCTGAATACTCGTACAAAGCCCTATTTCGTTAAGAATTACATTGGTAAAAGATATTGATAAAATTCGATTTAAAATCCCTTCAAGGTTACGCACACTACTCAGCCCTCTTAATTTACATATTAATTTCTAGCAAGATCGGCCCTTTGGATTCACCGGAAAACAAAATTATTTTCAGTTTTTTTAAGGATAATCTGAAATAACATTTATCTACTAGGTCTTCCTACATTTAGAAGGCTAACTCAACGCGTTCCCTGAACGATTTCCTATTATTAAATCTTCTTTTGCCATTTCCATTTTTTATTTAATCGAATTTATTTTCCTCCCGTCTCAACCAGTGATTAAAGTGAAATGGGAAACTAAGTTACGAAATTATTATTTCGAAGTTCGTATCAATCATTGATCGACTTAGCGGGCGAATCGGCTTACAACAATCCAGTTGCTAGAAGATTTATTATTGATTACAAGTTCATTGGATTCCTGTGGGTTCTGGATTTCATATCCTGGATGGTCTGGAAGGAAATCAGGATGCGTTATCCTTGGTTTCGATTCATCCAGGCCGCATCGGGGAATAAGGGGAGATAAATGATTTAATTGGTTCGTTCGCAATTCGTCTCAACTCCGAAGAGATTTCAAAGAGTTGAAAATTTATCAACTTTAAATTGAGTTTTCTTGCTGAGTTAATTCGTTTTAAAATTAGATGCCATGTTGCTCTATAGTCAGTTTAATTGATTTTGAGAGAATTAAAAATGTTGCTTGTATTATGTTTCATGATATAGAGAAAAGAGAAATACAAACAACGAAATATGACTCCATATCTTACGAAAATCTATCGCTTTTAGAAGCTTTTAAAGTCAAAGTCAGGAAAGCTCGATTGGGGATTGGGGTTGAGCTTTTTACCATTAACTTTTGGCAAAATAAAAATGGTCAAAAGCACTCCCAAAAGACTTTTGTGTGGATAAAATTATCCTTGTCTGGCCGACAAGTTGCCTATATAACATTTATTCCAACAATATCCTATAGTTAAACTAGATAACATCTATTATTGAACGGATCTTGATCAAAATCTATACAAGTCTATGTTATTAGAATGATATTGGTGTGCGCGCAAAATTTCAGATCGAAAGGTTGATCGGTGTTCAACGAAAACGACGAAAAAATCATATGAATCTAATAGTTGATGTCTCAAAAATCTCTCTCTAAATCTGGAAAACGTGTCTCAATTTGGCAACATCTATTATCATATTCATTTGAGACGAGTTTTCGAGAAGAGTTTCAGGAGACCTCGAATGATTTGATTAATATCCGTGCACCATTTATAGAACATAAATATCAAGCTTAATTGAATACGTAATAGAAAACTAACTTTATTTCGTTTATTTTCATTGTTTTTTCGTTTTTGAATATAGGAAAATGTTAGTTGTTCTTTCATATTTTCTCTACTTTCTTTATGTTATTTTCAGCTTTAGCTATAAGATTCCATAGTTGAGTCGAAAGAAATTGCATAAAATGTGAAACCTGACATGATATCTAGTTCAGAATGTTTAATGCTTCCCTTGAATCGTTGAAAAGTGGAATGCAGATGCATGTGGGATGCAAACTGCATGGGAATGCATGGGAATGCAGTCAGATTATTATCGTAGCACGTGCACTGGAAACAACATTTCCTTCAAATGCAATGTCAGGAGCGCATTTGTTTTGATAAACTTTAAGCAAATTGAACTTGAATATACTGAAACGTTTTTAACCATGATAAAGAGCAATTATGAAGAGACTGATTTATATTAAGCTAGCTGACCCGCCCGGCGTTGCTCGTGCTTATGGGGAGGGATACATGTGATATAGGTAACCCGCATTACACTTATGTGAGACGGATTGCCTATATTGCCCGGCGATGCAACCCTGTCCATAGAGATCCACGTTACACTTGCAATGCCATACGCTATAAATACTACGCCTGTGAGATATGCAACCCAAATGACTTCAAAGACATTGTGTTGACGTAAAGTAATTCTTGGAATGTGTGTACATGACTTGTCTACCCGAGTCAAGTCAAGGGCAAACGTGACTGAGCCGTAATTTCTAGCATCAGCAGTTTTGATAACTTGCACGCACTGGCAGAACAGTGTATTTAATTTTCTATTAGGGGTGGTTTGCGATATGGGGTAAGTACCCTACGATGTGCGCAGCACCCCATAGAAACTCCATACCAAATTTGGTTGTGATCGGTCAAAGCGTGTAGGAGTATTTGAAGAACATACATACAGACAGACAGACAGACAGACAGACAGACATACAGACATTCTATTTATATATTCAGATTTAAAGCAGCAACCACATACATTATATTTTTACTGTAACACAATTTTGCGACAAATCACTTTATTAACGACGGGCAATTTTGGGTATTATATAAAACTACAAAATTCTTAAATAACGTGCAATTTTCATTTAGGGTTTTTATTTAAGAATGAACGTTACTTCAAACGACACAATATGTTACAACTCTAGAACAGTGTAACCTATATGGTATAACCTCCTATATTAGTCCAAATTTCTCTCACTAGTGTCTTTCTGAGTGCTGCTCAGATTGCCAAAAATTTAGTACAATTACCCAGTTCATGCACTCAATTAATATAAAACTGAATATCGTTAAAAAGGTTCAGTAATAAAGGGAGAACGAAATTCTCATTATATCCCAAATCTCCATTGGAATCGCTTCTCTTTCAGCTAAATCTTTTTCAATTCTATTCGAGTCCCGTATATGCAAAGTGGCGTCGGTAACAATGGCGCCCGTATCATCATAATCCTATTGTCACTGAGCCATTAGATTATCTGGCTGTCGGGCCGCACGTGGGTGCCCCCCCTCTGCTCACATGGGACTAGAACCAAGGTATTACACATTCCAAACCAGTCACATTCGAGCACAAATTTCAGTTGGGAAAAGTTTTTAAGAAATGACGAATTGATTCTATGAAGAATTTAGATTTATGGTGAAGACGTACAATTTGACTTAGTTTCCGAACTTGATCTATGGAAATAAGATTTAAATTTTTAATATGTGACTTGATATTAGTTTGATCTTTTAGAAAAGTTGTTCAAATCCATTTGATCTGACATGTGAAGAAAGTTAAGTTGAGCGAAGAATTTCTATCAGATTCAGATTCTAGTTGGCATAGGTGAAAGAAATAGATTACTATTACGTTGTGTAATGTATGTAAAAGACACACAAGATACTATTTTGATCTGTCAGTACTTATATTGTATAAACTATTGTTACAAACTATTAGGACATGTTACAGAGAAAAATAGCAAATTGTGTGTAAAATGTAGGTATAGCTAGAACAAAGTATGCTTGAAACAAGTATATATTTACTAATTAAACTAGGTAATTATATTTTCGATCATTATACCTAATCTCTATACGTATACGTTCCTACTATTGTATACAAATTTTCTCCTCCTCAAATAACTAATTAGTTAAAAGAACTTTGTACAATTATATAAGTTGAAAATATCACTTGACACAGTCTTCTTCAAAACTTTATTGTTAAAACAAGACCTTTTGAAATACGCTATTTATTTTAACAGCATTAACTGCCATATTCGATAATATCAGATAAACGATGGTCCCTTTCAAAAGTTAATTTGGTTCTTGAATCTGTAATCGATGATAATTAATATCTGTACAACGAGACAAGAGAAGGGAATGAGGAATATAATCAAGATAAACCTATAGCTTTATTTAAATTTAAATTAAACATGTGAATCAACTTAATCAGTTGTCAAAAGTCCACAGTTCAGCAAACCTGAATGGCAAAGCTTTTATTTTAAAAGCTTTAAAAGCTTTGTTCTTTACCGGAGAGAATTACTACCGTAAAAACACAAAAACTAAATTTTTAACTCAAAATTGGGAGAAACGTGCAAATGTGCCTCAAATCGTCAATATTCTTGTGCAAACTCATTGGTCCATTTTCACGTTTGAATTTCAAAATGTCGGACCCGCAATACGACTAGTGAGGGCCACATTGTATCCTGTGTAAATTTGTTTTCCTCCAATTTTTTTTGTCTGGGGCTTAACGTCGCACTGTTCTGCAGCGAGGCTAATGGCGACGGATGAATGATTATGAGGATGATTGGGAGATGATGGTGAAGATTAGGTTAGGATGGAAGATGGGAAGGAGACGGTCGTGGCCTATTAGTAGGGTACCTTCCCAGCATTTGCCTGACGACTGAGGGAAAACCACGAAAAAAACCCAGTCAGGAAGGACGGCCGCGGGAATCGAACCCGGGCCTCCGGAATACAAGCTCAGAGCGTTACCACTCAGCCAATTCTACTTAAGCCCCATTTACACGGTAAAATTTCCTGTAAAATCTTTTATAAAATCTTTTCGTAAAAGAAATTTTACCATGTAAACAAGCCAATTTGATGGTAAAATCTTCGTAAAATGTTTTGTAAAAGGGTTGTGTAAAACCTTTTATGATATAAAACATGTTCTATTTCTGTAAAAGATTTTACGAAAAGATTTTACGAAAAGATTTTATAAAAGATTTTACAGGAAATTTTACCGTGTAAATGGGGCTTTATAGAAGAAATAAAATAAAATCCAAATTAAATATAAATTATTGAGAACTAGCTATTTAAGTTATAGTATTACTGGGAAGGGAGGAATTAAAAATAGGAGAAATGGAACAAATGTAAAGTGAACTACTTCCACTACTTTCGAGAATATAAATTAAAAGACAATTGGAGACTTTTATTTAGATTCCACCCTTCTCCTGCACTAAAGCCACTTGCATGCCAATTTCAGCTTTAAAACAACATTATTTGAACAAACATACAATAATTAGAATATGGTTCGTTCAGGCGCATCAACACATATGGTACTAATATCATCCGGCATTGTTCACCACACATCAATCCTAAACATGTAATTTTGCGATGGAATGCAGCTGCAATTACATGCATGGCCGATCTCACTGAATAATGCCTCTATTATCCAACTCCATCGATACAGTGTGCAATAATGAAGCCAAACGTTTTGATCTGTGAATGATGAGTAGATTGATTGTTTATTGAAATCAATTCAACCGGGGTCGTGTTTATCCATTTAATGTAGACAAACATCGCTTTTGCCTCTGTGTTGAATTTCACAGGATCATTTCATGCGAAACAATTAAACTGATAGCTTGAATGTTAAAGCTCAAATTAACTTATGGTATTGTAAATATGTGTTTATATAATCTAGTGGAGGAAAGTTTTAGTTTTCACCTTTTGACACCCGATATCTAGATTTTTTCATGTACATTTGTCAATCTGTTACGATTTTTTTTATCAATCTGAAATTTAGCACACGTGTTCATGTCAATATTGGAATCACATTCCAATACTTCTAACACTGTTATAATATGCTATGACATTGCAAACAACACGACAAAACTAAAGCTTTTCTGCGTTTAATCCAATAAGTTCAGCTAAATGTTTCTAGTGTCTAGGAACTCAACAAAACACTTTCTCTCGATACTTCTAATTTTCATTCTAATTTTCTAATTTTACCTAATCAAGATTTTAAAAGTGTCGATATCAATATCGCAATTTTAATTGGCCAGTGTTAAATCAGGTCTTCATAAATGAATAACTTCGTGGGTTTCCAACAGAGATTTTCATTCCCATCTCAAAATTGAGCAGAAAACCATTATTTAATTAAGATCTTTGTTTTATTCCGATGATAATTGCCTAGCAATTAATTAAATACTGCCTCAGAGTATTTTCTATCTTACTTTAGCAAGTAAGATCGTTTATATTACTCCCACACACAGAAACCAACTTGTGATTTATTGAGAAAGATTTTTCTTATCATACTTTAAAGTTTATATTTAATGGCATTTCCAAAGAACCGTAAAACCATTTTATATGATAAAATTTTGTCTGAAGAGAAAATATATGTCTTTTGACACTAAAATGACATTTTATAAATCCAATAAATGACAATTAAAAACGAGCTCGAATGGAAATCTCTTAATCCAATTAAACGCGGTTTGCAATTCAGTAGTTGGATGCGAATCCTTTCGTTTTAATGACGCAACTTGTGACTTGCAATAAAATTCATCGATAAAACGAATTCGAACAGTTCGCTTTGCGTGCGATGTTTTTTTTGTCTTCAATTATTTCATAGAATCTCTTTTGGACCAGAAGAATGTAAATTATTTTACTCGTCTTGGGAGTGAAATGAAATGTTTTTTATTCACCGTAACAAGTTTTTTATAACGAGCTTTAGAATGGGAATTCCGCATGACAAGCGCCAACAGAAAGTCTCTGACAACTTTGGAAATCTAATTGACAGAAATGTTTCCTTCAGTTCTTTAATTATGTTATTCTAGTTCCACATTGATGTCCTTGCCTTGAAACTCGTAAGTGACATTAAATAGCGAATATTTGTATAATTAACTAGCTTGATTATTTTCATTCACTTAATTATAAATGACATCTACCACAAACATGAAGGGAAATGTTAAAATTAATTGATGGTTAGTTATTATCGAATTGGGTTGTGGGAAAACCATGAATCGTTAATTATTGTTTTGAATGCCACGATATTGATGCAGATTTGATTCGAGCGCAATGCAGCTCTAGAAGTAGTCTGTTTTCATGACATTGCATTTATGGGACATGCGGAAAGATGGATTCTCGTTCGGGTTATGACTTTTTAATTTGCAGACCTGCTCCTGTCTCTAACTTCCCCAATGGGACGTTAGAAATGTCGATTTTACATTAAAATATTAACGGATTATTTTACAGTTTGCAAGTACATAATTAGGTATTTTCCATGATTGATTTATGATTATACCAAATCTGATTGATCAATTAAATTCAGATCAATTCCAAAAACGTGTACTGAATATTTGAAAAAAAAAATTGATTATAAATATTTCCACAGAAAAGCAATAATTTTCAATCAGAATAAGGGAATCCTAATCCTGATATGTTGTTTACTCTTTACGCCTCACTTCAATTATATATTTTTTTTAACTTCCCATTCTACTACAAACCGATCACAACATTACTAATGTGTTCACAAACTTCATTACGATCATGTATTCATGAAATCCACTAGTTATTCTCTCAGTTCAATTATTAAAATGACAAATTAAACCTTGTTAATTCACAGTTAGATATCATCAAAACTAAAACACACTTTCTTCTTAAAATCTCACTTCCTCACTGAACTTCCCTTGAGCTTGTCGCCGCTCAGGAATCACTTCCGGTTTCCCACCCCCACCCCATGTAATCGGCCAGCTCACCATCTCGCGGCCCCCACGGGGGGTGGGAGGGGGGTGTACTTGAACTAATTAATCCGCTGAGTTACGATCTGTTGATATCCGACCTAGCCGGGTTTCCAACACGCGAACATAATGGTGCAGATTGTAATTGATAAAGTTCGATAAGGGATTCAAAGACTACCTGTTCGCGAAAGCGTTTTGAATCAAGACAATGGAATTCGAGATCTCAATTGTTGATTCGTTGTTTAGTTGGCATTTCGTGCACGATTTACAACTTAACTATTCATATTGTATGGTTGAAATTGGGGTAAATTAGCTCCGTAAATAATTAAATTTGAATTTAAGACGGTATTTAGGATAACAAATATTTATGAACTAAGCCCAGTTTACGAGGTTTAATGTATAGTTATTTCGATTCAATTTCGCTTATAAACCGTTACAAACGTTGAAACAAAAGGCTTAACTCAATAGATTGAATTGAACACGGAGCATTAGGTAAATGATGGAAATGCAACGGATTTATGTACTAAAAATAAAAATAAGAATTGAAGTTATACTGTCATGCCGCTCTGGTCTTATTTTGAAGCTCATATTTGCTTTTACTTCCCATGTATTCCCTTCAGTGACGCTTTTCATATAAAACTGTGAACAGCATACATTTTTATTTCAATACTTGGATTGGCACCCGATGCTTCATGCATAAACTCGTAACTCGTATTTCCTGTCATTTTCTTTTATTATTACAATCAGATCCATAATAAAAGAAATGCAGCTTCGACAAATTAGTGAACGTATTCAAGTTTTGTTTAAAAATAACCTGAGTTATTTAAAATGCCGAGGTACTGACTTCGATTCCCTCCCAGAGCACATTCTCATCACTGTTATTGACATCCAATCCACAGTCAAATGTGCAGATGACGTTTTCGTTTTATATTGAACTCAAGGTAATTCATTTCATCCTCAAATTTATTTCCGTCGTATTTTCACTAAAGCAAGGTATACGAAAACATAGAACTAGGAAAACGTTTTACGATTAGTATATTAAACCCCACGTGTAGCTTACATAAGGATAACGTTCTTTTTGACGTTTTCACTTCGAATTCTATTCTATTTAATGCTATTAGAGTTGATCCCAGAACCCCTTTTCGTCTCATCTCTATGAAATTGATATTTCATGTGGATAAAGGTTGAAACATCAGGCGTCCGTGGTGGCGAGTCCAACGGTCTCAAAGGGATCAACAAACTACCCGATACGAGGGTGAATGGTGGCACATAAAATGTAGTCCCTTTGGTCCCGAATGCGGTTTTGCGAAGATGCACAGGTGGAGTGTGAAAATGAAATCGTCATGTCTTTATCCATTTCCATCCGTTTTGGATTTTATTTGTTTGGTTAGAGGAAAAGCGGCGAGATGTTTCTTGTAGAAAGAATGAGAGGTGATATAAAAGTAGGGTTATGTTGAATTGCATGTAATTCAGGGGTGTGAATGACGTTTTACCTGCGTACAGAAATTGGTGAGGGGATGGGGGGGGGAGGTCCCTACCTCTGATGCAATTCCCCTCCCTACGTTTGTATCAATTTATTTTCCAAGCGCTAAATAAGCTTAAAATATGTTTAAATTTTGTGGTAACTCATCAAATTCGTTCCTGAAATTCAAGAAATGTCTGGGGTATCGTACTGGGAGGCCCCAGCCCCCAATGGCTTCGTAGAGAATAGTTTGCGATGATTTCACTACAATAAAATGTTGAATAATTACATAATTGTTTAATTTAACGGTATGTAATTTGGTGGAAATTTAATTATTCAGATTTTTGTATTCAGAATTTAAAAAAAATATCGATTAATCATCAGTTTAAACTTATGGAATGAACATCACAAGTTCTTGTTTCTAAAACTTACTCTACCTAATCGAGTGAATTCTCTCGGTGGAATGGCGTAATGTCTTGAAAACTTGAACCTCAGATGTAAGATAGTTTCATTCCAAATCACTAACCCAACTTCTCGAACTTGACTTTACCATCTCGCGTGTGAAGTTAATCCATTATAAACGGTAGAAACTAGAACTAAAGATCAACTCCATGTTAATTATACGAGCGACACTAGCGCTACGATATATCATACAGTACGCTGTCTTGTGAAACGTGTATATCACATTATCTTGAAATGTTTCGTACTTCCTTAAACATTATCTTTCTTACGCTGCTCTCTACCGTCGTCTTACGTAATTAACTCATATCGTTAACTGGCTACGGAGAAACGTAATAATAGTCTGAGCTGGGAGGGCGCAAACTCGAGGAAGGGACTCGACACTGACCCAGAAAACTCCAGCTTTCGACGCTATAACACAATTAATAAAACCCCCATACTGTTGCTGAAACACTTGTATAAATTACCAAGCCAGTTTGCGGCAAAGTTGAGTCCATGATGTAGGCACTACCAACCTAATTACATGCACCGAGGAATTGTGTTGTAAAAACTTTGCATGCATTTCGAAGGACATGAAAAAGTTTGATGTAGTTTCTTTATTATAACTATCTGATAGCGAGAAAAGGACATGCTAACATGAAAAGCTCCAGGGTACCTATTCGATATCTCCTTTTGATCTTGCTGCGACCGAATTCGTTTAGGCGTAATGCAGTCTTAATGACAGTGAAATGAAGGTGGTCGCATAAAAAAGATATAGAATTGGTACCCAGGTCTTAGGATATCTATTCTTTTAACGATTTCAAACTGTTATCTTAGAAGCGAAAAAAGTCTCAACGATGCAGGTTTTCCATACTCGAGAGATAACTTTGGGGCAGGTTCAGAGAGGTATGACCCCCTTCCCTCGTGGAACAGATAGTAATGTATAGAGATTTAACGATAAAATACGTTAATGTTGTTTTTATGTATTGTGTACCGTTCCTTGGATTGTACTCACTGACCTCAAATAATGAGCTCGGTGATTCGAATGTTTTTGAATGCAAATGCCTCCGCCTACACACAATGAAAAGCTTAACAAAAACATGTGCGAATGTCACATAAAATTAGTTAAATGCCTAATATAGTTTGAAAATATCGCCAAGACAAATATAAATTATCCCACCGCTGTCACCATTTGTAGTTTTCACAAATAATTAAATTTTTACAAATAGAGGATATTTTTAAAATAAATAACAATAATGTTAAAATAAAGTATTTTATAGATTTAAAATTTGTTTAAAAATATGTTTATTTGTCCAAAGAAAAGCATTAACTATGTCTCAAAAAATATCCAGAGATGGTGATTCATAAACAACGGACCAAATTCATTGTATGCATACAATAACACTAGGCAGACAACAAATATTCACATAGATCAATACAGAACCAAATGTACAAACAAAAAACTCGCAGTATAGCAACACAATACTTTACAATGCTTTGCCCCATAAAATAAAGAAAATTGAAAAATACTATACGTTTAAACAACTAAAGCTATACCTTTCAAGCAATGCCTTCTACTCAATAGAAGAGTTTCTAAACTATAGTAAAAGTGAATCATTATAGAATTCAATCAAACTGTTCATATCCTAATCTTAGTTATCCATTTATTACTTAGTTATACTAAGTTATTCTACTTTGTTATTCTACTTATCTACTTAGTTATTTTATTATTTATCTATTAAAATTGTAAATGTTTCCTAATACCCAAACAAGGCATAAAGCCTATGGGTCACTGCTTGTGCATTTATGTTTACCTTGTGTAAAGGAAAATAAACGAACTAAACTAACTAACTAACAATGAATTTTACTTGTAACCAGAGTTAATTTTCTTTGAAATTGACAGTAATACGACAAAAACCATTGTTAGTCTATCAATGATCTAGAGCGAACCACCATCAAGCACTTGAACTAGCTCAATGCTACAACCACATTTAGAACCATTTAGAACTTATCTATGAACTTATACCATGGAGTTATAAATAGTACTGAACTCCCCATGCTTATGCCCAGATAAGATACATTTATGTGCAATCAGAAATGAATCAAACATTAGTATTCCTTACTTAAAATAGTATTATTTTTAGAATAGTAGGCACTCGATTTCAAATAGTATATTTCATTTACGAATTCTGAATCAAGTCACGACGCTTTATAGTATTGTTTCATTTATCTCCAGAACCGCATTTACCATTTTCATTGGATCTCTTACATTTACTAGCATTTACTTTCCGACATTATCGATTTGACTACTTTACGTTTTTACGATTTATTCTATTTTTTTCGTTTTGTAATTACATTATATCTAGTGGAGCGGTCACTCCACCCAGCCAAGTCGTACCGTACACTCACACTCACTCAACATACCGTAAATGACTAATAAACTGAGGAGCAGACCAACCACTTTTACTGTAAGCAACAACATGGCATTTTCGGCCTACTGGATCTTAAAATTGGAAAATCTCACATTGTTGCGATATATCTTAATTTCGAGCTATGGCCCACCCCACTACATATACCAAATTAGGGAACAATATGTTATGCCGTTTGCGAGCTATAGGGCCGAGAAAACAGTGAAATTACACCACTTTCTGATTCTGAAGATGATATCAGGAAACGTTGCTATCACCGCCACAGCCTAAACGGCTAAACCGATCGACCTGAAACTTTTACCACATATGCACTTTTGGCGTCTGATGATACCTTGCCTCTTGTGATTTTTTGTGCCGCCATTTTTAAACCGGAAGTGACGTCATAACTCAAAAACGTCTGGACCGATTAGAACGAAATTAGCGCCATTCGATTTAGATGGTCATCTATATGAAGTATCAATAAAAAAAATATTATTTTCTTATTTTCTAAACCGGAAGTGACGTCATAAATACGCAATATTTAACTTATTTCAACAAATTATACTTAAAATACGTACATAATTAACTTACATTGTAACATAGACAATACAATTTATATATTCAAGGTAGCAGTGTTCTCGGCCGCCATTCCTGAAACCGGAAGTGACGTCATATATCTAAAACGCCTGTACCGATTGCAACTGAACTAGCTCCTGCGTATTCATTCTGCTATTTATTTGAAAAATCAATTGTGAAAAATGAATAAATAAATTAATGGTACCGGAAATGGCGGCAGGAACCACTAAATGAAACCGGAAGTGACGTCATATATTACAAACGGCATGACCGATTTTACGGAAATATAGGGATTAGGAATTCAGATGGTCGTTCATGAAGGTATCAACTAGATAAAACTAGATTGTTTTCTTATTACCTATACCGGAATTCGGCCGCTATTTCAAAACCGGAAGTGACGTCATGTATCGAAAACGGCTGGATCGATTATAACGAAACTTAAGCTATTCTTCTTTAATAATCATTGTCATCTTATACCAAACGCAACTTTTCATAGTAACCAAATCGGTTGAGGCGTATTTTTTTAAAGAAATTAGTCCCTGCTCGGACATGTGCTACAAGCTGTATGTATAAACTAACAAAAGAAGTGATATCCCAGAAAAAACACTCCGTGTAAAAATACCAGCCAAGTCTCTTTAACTATAAAAAAAAATAGAAGAAATCTAAAAATTCAGCACTGAAAAGGAGTGATATCAAAAAAGGAGCCAAGTCAACGAATTTTCCAAATTTTAATCGTACCATTGAAATAAAAATATCAACCCCCGAGAAATACTTAAAAAAAGGACTTGGCGCATCGTTTTTTTAAAGACATTTTTCTATTCTTAAGCTTAAGCCACTCACATACTACGTAGTTCAGAAATGCCTAGAAAAATTGGGACAAAACTTTCAAATTAAATATTGAACATTCTGTAAAATATTTTAAATTTAAATATAAGTACGCAAAGAAACATAGCATTGTCTTACAAGCAATAAATACAGAACAGTTGTGTTTGTGATTGGTAGGTACCTATAGTTTTGTGGGTACATCAACATACCTACTACAGCATTATACTTGGAACCTTCTCGCCGTGTAATTAATTGCTATTAATTAACATTTTATACCAAAAAAATTCATAAATTACATAACGTATTACTTTAGATAAAAATCTAGTCAGTAATTATTTGAGCAGCATGGCTCAGTGCACTAGTCACTTATACAAATCTCATTGACGGCCTTCTTGTAATGAGCGCTTTCGCTATTTCCCTCAGTCACGATATTGAGAAGTATGATTGATTAATATGACCCTAGAAATAGTGGCAATAACGAATAGACTAGGCCGCTTCCGTTTATTCGTTATTCGTTTATCCGTTTATTTCCTCTGAATATTGACAAAATACCAAAACTGCCAGTAGGTAAGAGTACTAGTTATATTAAAACGTAGTATGATTCGTCGATAATGAATGTGATATACTCAGGAAAATATACTTGTAGAGTTCTTCCTATACTTTTAGGATAGAAAAGTGTCTTTAAAAAAACGATGCGCCAAGTCCTTTTTTTAAGTATTTCTCGGGGGTTGATATTTTTATTTCAATGGTACGATTAAAATTTGGAAAATTCGTTGACTTGGCTCCTTTTTTGATATCACTCCTTTTCAGTGCTGAATTTTTAGATTTCTTCTATTTTTTTTTATAGTTAAAGAGACTTGGCTGGTATTTTTACACGGAGTGTTTTTTCTGGGATAATTATGACATGTAGAGTCATATGTGATGAATCTGGGATGTAGGTATGGCAACACCGTACATGCTAATTAATCTTGCATCGAAACCTGAATACGTGCATAGCTAATAGCAGTGTTGCCACATCGTGCAGTGTTTGTCACAACAAAGCAACTGCTTCTCGTCGTTAGTGAAAAATAACACCGTCGTTCTGATAACAAAACATAAGCTTTTCGGAGTCACCTGTGTTATTTTGCTATTACTTACAGATTTAATTATATTTGGTGATTATTTTAAATTTGGAAATGCTACTGAAAATATTAGAGTATACCTATATTATATTTGTATTTAAAAATAAGGCTCTACATTTCACAAGTATGGTCTGACTTTTAATGGTAAATCAAAATATATTTGAAATAGTTTTATTAGCGATGAATGCTCTGTATAGTCATCTCTATATGTCCTGATAAAATTTACCCCCTATCGCGACTACCAGTCGTACACAGACGTAGTATAAGTTGCCTAAAATATAGATATTTGAATACAGACACAGGTGATTTGCAAGACCAGTATATCACTGGTTTTTATCACAAAATAGGCGACTGTTCATAGCTTTATTATCAAATTTATTATACAAATACACCTATAGAGATAGATACAGCCCCACCGACGGCTGCCACCTTATCGCGGTGGTGGGGTTTGCGTTGGCCAACGATCCATTGCAGCTACGCTGGCGAGCATATGCTCATGTGTAAGGGGTACCCATGCCGGACAGGTCAGTGGTGAGGTCCAGACAAAGAGCAGCCAGGGTTGGCCTAACCATGTCCTCCCTTGAATTTGCGGTCCCCATCGGGCCGGCCTTCCCCCTCGAGATGGTGATCCCCCTGAAATCGGGTTCCGCCGGCCCGAATCCTCACACCCCCCCGGTCCGTCCCCATTCCGGACTGGCCTTCCCACCAGTGCCGGACTCCCCCGGATCGGGCCCGTTAGGTCAACCCCCTCCCAATGTTCTCCACTTAATTCAACAAAGTTTAAATTAAAATAATTAATGGGCGCAATATAACCTCGTCGTTGACGCGCCGTTAAACCCTATTAATCGAATCGAATCGAATCGATAGATACAGTGGGGGAAAGATAAAATGGTAAACCAACATGGCGTCATGAAATCGTTTTGCGATGCGAATTCGAGAGGATCCTTGTTAAAAGTAAGCGAACGCTTTACAACTTAAAGGATACATTACCAGCGTACACGACAATTTTAATTTTATGATTTGTGTACAGAAATATCCTTACATACGAAGGGGGTGGGGGGTCATTGTATTCGCGTACTCAAAGGGTTATAGTAGAGATGTAAGTTTCTAGAGTACTCTGTTTAATTGTGTGACCTTTTTTAGGCATATACCAAGTTTTAGCAAAATTGTGTTATCGCCGCATAAGCAAGTCAACCTCGAAGTACATTTCAATGGTCAAATTAATTGTGTCGCGCAGTCATCAAATTCATTTAAAATCAAGGAAAAAATCAGTCAAACCACCTCATTTCTCAAACCATTTTGGAAGAGATTTCAGTGTTTATGGGATAGAAAAATATTTTCCTATACTGTTTGAGGTGATTTTCATTGCATTTGAAAGGACTGTATAATCTGTCAACTCTCATGCTCTGTTCGATTGATTCTAACAATCTCGTGGGTCATTAAAAGTTCGTTGCAACTCCATCTGTCACCTGGTAGCATCATCTTGTCAACTCGGTGGAGATGTACTTGCTCCCGTGCCTGCACGGACAATTGGCGCGCTAGTACGTGCCCGAGCTCACCGAGATTTGACCCACATCCCCTGCCGCCCCCTCCCTCCTCTACTCCACCCACAGCGATCGCGGTAAATCGCGCTAGCGGATTGCATTGATTGGGAATTACATTTTTCTCATGACAAAAGAATAAAAAAGTATCTACTTTCATTCCTCTATGGAGTTATGAAACTTGACAAGGGATGGGAATGAGAGTTGGGGAAAATTGATCGCTGAGAAAATAGTAACAACTGAACCAAATTCGCATATGGAATCTTTTGAATATGAATTAGGAACTACTTCATCCAACCGTATAATTTACGTCTCAGAAAAAGTATTTCTTACATCTTATTCAAATTTTATTCAATGAATAAACCAATATTATGAACACCGAAACCCATTTTACAGATTAAGCACACTGTAATTGTTATTTATCGTAAAGAGTTTCCACTTCATCTAATCTGTGAAATCCTCCGTTAAAGATTCGAATTTTTTTACATTCGTATATTTGAATAAAACGGAATGTTCAAAATGAACATGGCAAAGTACAGTTCTTCCAAAGATTCGTCCTTCGATTCCTCTGAAGTGGTTCATCGGAATATTTAGAACGTTTGATTTTGGTAATTTGAAAAACGAAAATCGTATGAGTTGTGGTTATGATCCAACAGAAGTTGGTATACATTCAGTCACAATAACATCGTTTTGTTAACAATAAATCCAATATGCTGACTTTATAGGGACGTGACAGTGGCAACTGGAATTGTATTAGTTGACAAAACTAGGGTACGTGTCAGACTTCGATATCAGCTCTTCCAATTCTATTATCATGGCCATTATAAATGTGTGGAATAAGCCGAAAATACATGTATCTTGAGTTGAACAAAAATCTATACTACGTCTTTATTGTATCTTTCACAATGCAGATGCTTCCGGCTGCCCTTTAAACTGTAACGCCCTTTACTATATTGTAACTCACAAAAACATCTGAAAAATGGTCACAATATTTTTATTCGTGTCGATATATTTGTTTCGTGTCTCTATGCACTTGATGTAGAGTTATGCACAAGAACTTGTTAAGAATACGAACTCTATACTCAGAAATTTAAAAGAGAATATTCAATATTTTGAAGCTTTTAACTGAGAGTTTGAGAGTATTTGTTGAAATGAGTTCTTGATTTAAAGTTGCACGATAATTGTTGACAGCTAATTTACCTGCTTCCTTGTTAAGTAGCTCTACAGGTATATTAAAGCATGCCTTTTACACACACATTTGACCCCGTGCTCCCTAGCGTCCTGTCATGTAAGCACATATCTCACTTAACACCCTCACAAAGTTCCTGTATAATTGAACTTTCATCTGCCCTATTCACCACTTTAACACCTCAACCTGTATTCTAACACCACGAGAGGGAGGGGTAGGGGAGAGAGAGAGAGAGAGAGAGAGAGAGAGAGAGAGAGAGAGAGAGAGAGAGAGAGAGAGAGAGAGAGAACTACACGCCAGGTGGCACTGAGAACTGTCTCTTAAACTTCTGCATTTAGCAACTAATTAAATATGATCGGGGTGTCAGGCTGGTGATGCGTCTACAGTGTTGCCAAGTTAAGAGTGGCGCCCCACGTTTCAACCGCATGCCATGTTGCTAATTAATTATGCCAGGTAGGAAGACTCTCGTTTTCTCATCATTAGACGGAATATGGGTCTCAAGAGATTGGGATAAATATCTTGGGTCTAATGTAGGGACGCTAATCCACTCATAAAATAAAAATGAACAGTGTTTATAAAAAATTATAAAAATTGTGTTCTCACTTTAGGCTGACATTTTATAGACGATAGCAGCTTGTAACTACTTTATGACCTTGGAACATTCACTAATTTTGTCCAGTGGAAATATTTAATTGTGCTGCTTCACAGCGTTTTTGACGATATTAAATTTTTCTCGTTTTTGTAAAGCCGAAAAATTATGAATGGGACCGTATTTATTTTCTTCATAATTATTGCGTTTAAGTGAAGTTTGGATATAAAAAATATGCTTTATTTTAATATCTCTTTGAAACCACTTCACGAAGAACTTAAAATTTAGCTGGGTTATATTTAGCCAAACTAAGCAATTTAAAAAAACAAACACATTGATTGCTAATTATTCAATCGCAATTTTAGGAACATCAGTTCGAAGACACGATTTTGATCTAGAATTCAAAATAATTCATTCATTTCAACCGAAACAAGAACACAAATTCGTAATGTACTTTTACATCACCGTAAGTTAATACAAACCCATCGTATTAAACTCCTTCATCAACTAGCAAAAGCAACAAGCAACCACGCCCGAGGGTTAAAAGAAAAACGCCACCCCCCAACTGACCCCTACCCACCCCTCGACCAGAATTATATTTTTGCCAACTGCTCTCCTCAAACATTTTGAACTTGTAAGTCACGTAATAGCTACGTGAAAAGGTCAGATGCCCGTGTGCATGCATGACTCCAGGCTTAGACTCCAGGGAACGGGGCGAAGATGTATGATAGCAGAAGCTGGCGGAGACATATTGTTCTTGGACACTGGCACGTTGAGATGTCTTGAGAAAACCCGGGGGAGGACCAGTGACATGATGGAGACGGAAACTGTGATACAGATGTAGACATGGATAGCAAATAGCGTGTGTTTTAAGAGGGCTTGGTAGTGAGCGTGGCCTTGACGAGTTTTTTAATCGATTTTTATCAATATCTTTTTCCAGTGTAATTGTTAACAAAATAAGGCTATGGACGTGAATTCAAAAGAGTTCAATGAAAATAATTTCATAGTTTGGAATAAGCTATTAGTTTTATTGTGACCAACAGGTGTGTAGAACCCGAAAATTACTACATTTTCGGGTTCTAAACACCTGTTGGACAAAATAAAACTAATAACTTATTCCAAACTATGAAATTATTTTCATTGAACTGTTCTGAATTCACGTCCATAGCCCTATTTTGTTAACAATTACACTGGAAAAAGATATTGATAAAAATCGATTAAAAAACTCTTCAAGGTCAAACTCACTACCCAGCCGTCTTAAATGGTGTTTTATAGCGAGAAAAAAAATCCGATGGTTGTGTTTTATGACAAATGTAATTCTTGCGTTCCTAGTAGGTATAGGAAAATGCTTCATAAGTGAGATTTCGAAATGCTTGGAATAACTTAATGTTTCATATAACGTGATGAACCACGGACACGGCTTTTTAATTATCCATCAGTTAAGCTGAATATATAATATATATATTCCGGTGAAATCAACATACCGATCTTGCCAGAGATCAAAAGACATGTGTACAGGATAGTAATGATAATAATAGTAATAGTAAGGATAGTTTAATTGAGCGAGCGAAGCGAGCGTCTCCTTTTGGCTCTTTTGGCACGGACCTCTGTTTTTTTTTTTGTTTTTTTGTTTTTTTTTCTGTTACTGACGATATACAGGTCAGAGTTTTTCTTCGATCGAGCTGAAATTTTGCACACATGTACGTAACATTTCTGATTGTTGCAGACCCTATTTTTTTTTAAATCCCCTGATTGGTTCAAATTTAAAAAAAAATTATCTTTCGATTGGTTGGTTCGATCAATTTGAAATTTAGCAAAGTCATTGCAACTAACATTGTACCCAATCATAATAAATTTCAGCCAAATCCTCCCATTGGTTCAAATTTGAAATCATTTTTCCTGTGATTTTTGAATTTTAAACTAGAACCGATTGACCGACCAACTAAAAACTTTGCATGGTCATTGGTACCAACATTACCAATTGCCAATTTTCAGTCAAATCTGTCGTTATTTTCAAAAGTTTTTGTAATTTTAGGGACATTTTGCGTGTTGGCTGTCAAATTCACGGCGACTTCGAATCTTCAGTTCAAGGCAAGGTAGTTAGAGCAGAAAGTTTCAAACGAAATGATACTAATCAACAGATTGATCTGATATTGTGTACACTGCACACTAATATCATATGATTTGAGTGGTCCCAGGTATATTCTTTTTAAAGAGGTCCTGTGATTTTTGAATATTATCAAGGAACAGTTCAATCATAAAGGTTGATAATAACATTTTAGGAATATATAGAGATTTTTATTCAAGTCTGACGAAATTCAAGAATTATTGGCTTTTAATGATATTTTCGATAGACAGAATTTCGGTTCGAGGTGTTCCGCGTATCCGTGCTCGCTCATCAACGCGTTACTCAGAGCGTTTTCCTAGTAGTAAGTTTCATAGTTTATGAATTATTTGGCCTGGTCCGTTACAATAGGACTTCTTAGTCCTATTATTATACAATTGTAAATTTTATTGATTAGTACGCTAGACCTGAATGGTCAACCATGTATGTTGGAAAGCCGTCAATAAATATGATTTTCTCTGAACATAAGTTTAGAAAAGCATTCATCACTAATTTCTGGTAATATCTTTTTTTTTTTATTACGATCCAACATTCCGTGTGATTCTTCTCAACACCTCTTCAGTGGTTTTCACAATTCAAAATTTTTTACAGTTCTTGGAAAGACAAGAACAAAGTGTAATATTTTCACACCTTAATTACATTCTCTCCGTGAGATTGATGAAATGATACTTAAATGTATTTTTTGTACATAGGATTTTAAAATATCTACTTTATTGAAATTTATATACGACTGAACTAGTCTCGAACTCAGGACTTTCACTTGTTGCCGGAGAGTTTAATACACGAGACATTACACAAAAAACAACATTACACATTTTAATATTTTCACAGTGGAATATTGGCTACTAGGTCAAAATATTATAGGTTTGAGCTAAAGATGAGCGATTGGAGCAGCAAAATAATTATTATTTAGAAATGTGGTTTTAGTTGTAAATAACTTTTCGAACTGTTGGGTTGCTTTCAATTTTCCACTGGATTACCCGTCATTGACAATTCGTCACTTCAGTGCGCTGAATCTTTCTCGGCATTTGAAGCTGAGAAAATAATTGAAACTCAAAGTTTATTTATATAAACTTGAGATTATCTAAATAGTTCGTAAAACCCTTCCCAGCTCTACCGACATTCAGAAAACATTTTCGTAACATAGCCCCAGGTTTATAGCTTTTAAGATCCTTTAGTCTACTAAAGAACAAATAAATACAAAACGAATTAAATTGAAATTGAAACTGAACTTAATTAATTTTCTTACACGCGACATGAAATAAAGCTAAGCTTTATTTTAAGGGCCGAAAACCATAAAATGCACGTGCATATTAATTGTTGAAAATAGCTTTAAGGTAGTGATTTATTATATTTGTTTATCTAACTTAAACCAATATACAGATAATAAATACAGATGAAATAGGTTCGCAGTACATAATATGAAGAAATAAAAATCGTTTAAATGTTATTCGTGGACACTTCGCTCTTTCCCGAATCACATTAGGTACGCAAATACCGTACTGAGTTACTTTATTTGTACTTAAAATCATACATTTATCAAACAAAATATCAACAATAAACAATAAATACGTATCATAAAATAAGAATATTTTGATAAATTGGTTTATTTTGTGTTGAACATAACTTTGCTCCCACCGGAAATTCAACGCCAACATCGGTAAAAGTTTTCAGATTTATCTCAAGCTCAACAGGTTTGTCAGGCAAAAGATCCAAAGCTTTCTCAAACAAAATTAATTGACATTTCATTTTAAACGTCAAGTTCGAAACGCCATTGAATACTTTTACACAAGGTCGTATTTCAATCCAGTACCCAATGTAGCCAAGGTATGAAGAGGCTCATTAGGGGTTGTAAAGAGCGACAAAATGCAAGCTTATTATTAAAATTCCCCCTGACGCGTCAATTTCGTCGCCATTTGCATCTTGTTAACGCATCCAACGAGTGCAAATCCTGCTGAATTGACAGTATAAAAAACACACGTGCGCTTTCAATGAAGAGAAGTCAATTTGTTATACATTTTCACGTCGATACCGGTGGGTTTGAGGTAACGAGGGTGCATTGTAGTTATGTAGTACGAGTTGTGGGTGGTGAGGGGGTGAGGTGGTGAGGGTGGGGGTGGGTGGGGAATGCTGGGGGAGCGGCGGAGTAGTTTTTATTTAGGTCACTATCACGTGTTCCACAGGTAGAGAATATTTCAGCCATTAGATGATTTGGTTTCTAGTTGCAAGGCTTTGTTAGAAAAGTTATAACAATGGATTATTTTTCAATAGAGTTAATCACAACTTTTAATGGATGAATGAATTGATTGAACCTGTCTTTAATTTACACAAACTTTATTGAAAGTTAAAATACTTGACAGCGTGAATTTAGAAATGTAAAAAATATCGATCTACAGTTTAGGTACTAACGTAGGTAGGTACGTAATTAATAATTTACCTGGAATTAAAAAAAACGTTTTTTATATCTACCTTTACAAAATAAAATCCTGTTGATTGATTTTTTTAATCTTTCATAATCTGTGTATATCCAGCGACGTGATGAAGAAACCTGTCTTTTACCCTCAATATCCTGTTGATATAGATTAGAGTAGCTGGCAATAATTACATGCGCTTTCTATGAAGGCTGCCAGGGTACATTATGGTTGCAGATAGCTCAGGGTGTCTGTAGAGAGGGTAGGGGAGGGGGGTAGTTCTAGGCTAGGGGTAGAAGTCCAGGGCTGAAGCCCCGCACGCCCGGCCGTACCGGAGCAGGAGCCGGGGTAGAACGAGAGAACCCCGCGCACATGATGGGGGGGTGGGGGGGGGGGGGGGCAGATCTAACCCTGCAGCGCCGGGCTCTCCGCTAGGATCGACAAAAACCAATAAAAACATCACGAAAATCTCTTTGCTCAGTTCCACATCGGTCTGGCGCAACATGCCCCCCTCTCCCCTGCGCCCCCGGGGAGCATTAAGACGCTGGACTTGGTCCTGGCTCCGGTCTCCATGTGATATGATAAGGGTGACGTAGCCTCGCGTGACCAATCGACTGGGAGAGACGCAATAAATGAGATGTCGATAGAATCAAGTAATGTGACGTCTTTTCTTTTTTGCTTCCGATGTCGAGTAATAAAATAAACAATCGGACCGGGATTTTTGTTGTGTTGTGTTCCGTCATCCGGTAAATATGATTTGGAGGGAAGTTCTGAATGGAATCAGAAACTGCCTCATATACACAAGATTATTTCGTAATACTTTAGGTAATACATGTAAGTTGCAACACATTTCAGTTCAAATTGTCGAAAATTTAGCAATATGGGCCATATATCTGGTAGAGTGCCTCCATTCATTCCATCTCATCCTTTCTTCAGTTCTACTAATCTTCATTATCACCTCCTAATAATCAGGGCAAGTTATGTCCCAGGTGTAGAGTCGTGTATAAACATGATTTTAGGATCTCCCATCCACTACTTCCAGTAGTTTTAGCTCGCTAGATTTTTCATTTGCAATTTAAGTTGCTGAATTGAAATCAGTTGAATCAGTTTAAATCAGCTACTGCTGCATTTTATTACAGAGATTTTGTTCAATAGACGATTCATTTATTACACAATAAAATATTCATTTTAAAGTCTTTTAATCGTATAAAGCACACTTGAAGTTTTTCTTTATTGAAAGAAAAGTACAAATGTTGCTTAACGGTCTTTATATAAAAAGGCAAACCTTTCCCTTTGATGGTAAAACAATTTTCTTTTTTATCGCGGAGAATTTTTCTCTTGAGTACCAAGTAATAATACAGTATAGAGACAGCATAGCCACAGGCACAGATTATCAATCTGGAAAATTACTTGAGTTCCTTTGAGGAAACCTTTTTCATAGTAAAAAAAATTATTCCTATCTTACAACAAAATCGGGAAAATTGTTTCATCCTTCAACCTCCATGACATATTTATTGAAAAAGCGAGTGGCACTGGATTCCTAAGATTTTTGGAAATGGAACATATAGAGAAGCTATGAGGTAGTGTAGGTTTGTTTTTGACAACAAAAACAATAATTCAATTCGAAATGTCATTGACAACTGGATTCTGAAAGCTACTGTAAAAGATAAAAACCTTGCGAAGTATTTTAGAATTCCTTTCAGATCATAAATACAGAATTATTCCAATGAATTCGTGCCGAAGTGTTGAAAGCAAAGCGGCGTATAAAAACTGCTTGCATTACATTATACTATCCGGGAGAGTGGGAGAAAAGAATAATAGAACTGTGGTTTAAACTGTCCCTATCATTAATTCAGATTGTCAGAATATCGGAATCCTGACGCATTTAGAATGATATCGAATATTATTGAGACACCTTCAATCTGTTCACAATAGAGGGGAACATTAATAATGAAATAAATTGCATTTTATAGTCCAATCAAGGTCTTTAATTTTTTTATGGACCCCATTGATGTAGATTATATTCCACTTCTCTTGTGGTAGATACCAGAGTCGTTGAATGTGCTCGTGAATGGAATGCCGAGTATTATGTAAGGGTTGATTTTGACAATAAATACGATATCAGGGGTTCCGGACAACAACTATCTTTTTCTTGTATTCTTGTGAAAGTTTAGATATTTTTTATTGAACGTAACATTGCTGGATACGGAACAAAAGGTAAGATATTATTCTGAAATACAATTTTAAAGGAGATGGTAATGGATATTGAACTTTGCGCGGGCTGTCTGATGAATTTGAAGACGAGACGAACTGCCGGCTGGCTCCACAGGTTTCCCGGGATTTTCAATAATTTCGCGGATCATTCTTTGAATCGCGATTCAAGATCTAGCCCTGATCAAAACCTCTAACTAATAACACACTTTAACCGAAATTCTTCAAAATGTTATTTGAATCCTAATATTCTTCAATTAATGTCATTCAATTATGTTTTCTTTTATCCTGTTGGATAAAGTCTTGTTTCAAAACCTTGGTACGTGATCACTAGAGGAATCTTTTTGACACACGCTCTGAGGTATCAAAATGTCCTTCCAAGCACATTTCTCGCCATCGACCAGCAGTTTACAAGTGTTCCTGTCAGATTCTACAAACCTTGATACAAACAAAACTGCATTTCATCTTCCATAATTATTCTCTCAAACAACTCATAATCATTCACAGACGCAATATGAGTCGTTTATCAAAAACACTGTCCAAGGATTTTTAATATACTCCTATGAAGTCTTTTTTGACAGAACAGTCTTTTTAAACTATATCCTTCAAAAGCGTCAGTCTTTTTAAAATCACACCTGTGATGTGATGCATAAAAATGAAATTCCTCTCCGTAACATTTTTCAGATTCTCTTGACGTTTGATCCATGTCACGTGTGTATAATCCCCCCCCCCCTGGCTGATCGATAAACAGCACATATCAGCGGTTTATTCCACTGCCCCATTAAATCTAATTGCCATTTGTGATCAGTGTGCGCCGAGTCGAGTATTCACTGCTCTCATTTGTTCGAATTCTTTTGAAAATAATACGAGGGAGGGGGGAATGTATTTTGTTTCCAATCGCAATTCACATTATATTTTGTTTATTGATTTTCAATAATGTAATTACTGGTACACGCAATTGAAAGTGTTTTGACATGAAGTTGAATGCAGTAGAAATGAAGCCAGATTATTATGTTTTCAATCCGCATTTGAGCCCAGTATTTTGCTTTCAACTCGCATTCCATAGTTCACTGTTCGATTACAGCTGCCGACTTTCATGTCTAAAGCTTTGTAGTGGCTTTCCTCTTTTCTAAAAAAAAAACTATCTGTGCAATTTATGCAGACGCGATCCCACATATCTGTGAAGTTGCCAATAAAGTAAAAGGACAGACAAGTAAAGCGAGTTTTGCAGTTAGGATCTGAGTTTCAAAAACTGATACAAAAACCGAACACTGAAAGGGAAAATTGACAGCCCATATGTACATGTTTATTTTATAGAATAGTATCAATATTTTAAACCAGAGCATATTTTGAAAGCTGTCACTACCAGATGGCATGTCTACCTCATATTCTAAAAAAACTAAGCTTCCATCAAATCATTTCATATTTTGTAAATGGTCTGATGAAGTGAAGACGCGAAACAACGCAGTTCATAGAAGCGTATCTTTCTCTAATGCTGATGTACTCGTGTTAAAACTTGTCTGGAGCAGAACTTTTATCCGAGCTTTCATCTTGAATCAGATGTATGGACTGTGAGATTAGTCAATCCCATCAGGGATGTTCCCAGAGTGCCCAGCTTCGCAATGGATGCTGCGATGAGGGAACATCCCACATCAAGGAAGGCATCTGATTAGATCAATGGATTAGAATCTGTCTGCTTTGGATAGTTGCCTCTGTGGTTCAGAGATAAAAGTCTTTACCAACTTGTCGACTTGAATATAAAGCATGATTACACGGACCAATTTATTAAATCAAAACTAACCGAGGACTCAACCAAAATTGTATAGTTATTAATTATAAAATATAACCGAACTTCTTGAAGTAAATGTTTAATAGGGGAGTGAAGTGAAGTTTAGATTTTAGAATAATACATATACTATGAAAGTTGAGGTGTTGGTGAAGACAGATGTGGTATTATTTTTGTTGTGTGATGAATAGTTTTCAAGGAACGATTTACAAAGTTTGGTAGATTGTAGCTGTCCATGAAACACAATTTGACGTCACACGCCGAGTCGGGCCGTATAGATAATGTTGGCCAGAGCCAGTTCTATGAATCCCGTAACACAGGGAACACGGCGTGTGACGTACAGCTTGTTTTTGCGGAGGAGTGAAATGTCGAAAACTAAAAAATTAATTATGGGAAATGTATGAATTAAAAAAATATAATAAAATTTCACATTGCTCTTTGAGGCTATTCTGTATAAACTAAATAATAATCTCAACATTCACATATTCCCCATTAGAAAAGTTTAACAAAATCACAAATATTTGAAAAATTCCAGGATTGACATTCTGTAAGCTTAAATTAAAAAGCTGAGCTTGCGGTTATACAAAATTTAAATTGTATGTTAAAACGATGACACGATCTATTCGTTTATAAAATTAGGTTGGGTGATTCTGAAATTGACGTATATGTCAGTTTCCGCTTGATCGGAGGAAGAACAATGAGACAGCAATAAAACAATGCATTTTATAAATCTCATAGAAGAGTGTCAAATAGTTGAAGGAAAGACGAGTGGTGAAATTGTCAAATACATTAAACTGAATAATAGTCAAAGCAATATTTTGTTCTCTTCATTTTAAATCGAACTCACTACACTGGCTTCATTCTCTTTCAAAGTTAAAACTTAATTTGCATCTCAATTGAAAATTCTTATTTTATTAAAATAATCAACTATGAATATTCAGCACAATATTGTGGAAACTGTAGAAAAAGAAGGAAAATGAAAAGCTCTGGAAGGAACACTTTTCTCGCGTGATAGTTCCTAATGCTTCATGAGCTGAAAATGAGTATGAATGCATCTACGCTAGTAAAGCACGGCGTTAAACATATTAACACTAACTCGGCTACATACAACGTGATTTTCTCTAATCTCGCATTCTCTTCAATGTTTTATATTCTGTTGTTAGGATATTCAACTAGGGAAAGCGTTGCTAAACATGCATGGAAGATAATGTTGTGACCAATAAACCATGGATAAACCACTGGAAGATGTGCAGCTGATGGAGGTCAAGGTTAATATATTTTATCGACAGAACATTTTAATAGCTATTATAAAATTTCTATTCATAGTTTGCACGTGACGTTATCTCTTATATAGTCTCTATAGTTGTATACAATGACAGAATGTGTTACCTATGCAATTGTAGGCGGCAGAAATAGTTTTTATATGTATAAAACCACACACTTACTGAATATCTTCGAATAGTAGTATAAACCTATTTTGTAAAAATGTATCAATTCCACCATGTTTGTATGCAAGTACGATTTTTACTTTGTTGATGTAAAACAAATTACGTTCGGGCAACAATTTACGATTAATTCTTATTAAAATTATTATTGTAAAACTGCTTATTGCTTCCATTACGTAAATAAATAATATTGTATCACTGATGTACGAATATTTATATTTATTTTATCGGTGACATGTCATTTTAATTGGTAATAAAGGATTTAGTTAAAAATGAGGGAGACGACGATTCTTTTGTGTTAGAATTGTACTGAGATCAAATAGAAGAAAGAAAGAGAAGACCTAACAACGTTTCCTGAGGAGAAAAATCTGCGAAGAGAATCAGGGAATTATTTTGTACAAATTTGACTTTCAAACTATTTATAGGAAAACGCTCAGTGAACTCGTTGATTAGAGAGCATTCGAAGTGCATGGAAGACCTCGACCTCGACTAAAGCTTTTCTTTCAGATTATCCATCAGTAAATGTAGGTAAAACCAAGAGACAAATCTTTCTAGAAATCAATATGGACATTCAAACTGGATACCGAGTAGATATAATGAATAATTCGTGAAAATCTTGACGTGGTGTGTCACCGTGGTTTGTCCTGTAATGCACAAAAAAACTGATTCTAAGCACACATTTTGAGTGCACGCTCGCTTAATTATTCTCCATGACAAAATATAGGCATTTAAAATTGTCTTCCCTGCCCCTAAAAGTAAAACCCGGATCCATCTTCTAACAGATTTAAATATCAACACCACAATCACCTAAAACCGAGTAAACCATGAAATGATGTGAAATTTCATCAGAGGCGTCGTCTACTGTTGGCGTCGATGTCGGCGTCGCTTGTTCAAAGAGCGGCGTCGTTTTCAAACCACCCCGGGGGCGTCGCATCAGTTTAATACAACACTTAAAATGTTAAACGTGATATCGCTTACTACGAACCAACTATAAAGACATTAATCGTGGACTTTGTATTAGCTAAATATACAGTGAAGATGAAAGGTAGGATACATTTAGATTGATAATGGAAACACAACGGCGTGGAAGCCATTTCTGAAGTGCAAAACGAAACACCTTTGTTAGTCCTAAAAGTAATTCTATGTAGTTTTTAAACAACCTACTGTTTTTTTTCTAAAAATGTCTCATTTGAATTATTCTTTGTCTACAAGAGAGAAGGGGGAGTATTCCACACAAAAAGCTTCATTTCTTGGAAAAGTTGAATTAAAATGCAAAAATATGACAGTTTAAAAAAATGTAATCTTTTAGAAATAATAAATTATAAATTATAAAATTAAAACATTAAAAACGATAGAATAAATTACCTACTTTATTCGTGCCTCAGTACTCTAAAACGTACGTTTGAAGACATGCATATTTAAGAACCATACAAAAGGTTCCATTTCTCAGGTAAAGTAGTAAAATTTACAGTTAATCAAAAAAATAATATAAAAACGACGAAATAAATTACTTTTTCGTGTCTCAGTACTCGTAAAAAAATGCGACCTAATACATTACTCTAAGAACAGTACGAGTGACGATAATCCAAGTCAAAGGTTAAACGAAACTACTTGAGATGAGCGCGGCGAGTAAGATGAGAGATTCCCAGGTGTCGGGTTGGAAGCTGTAAATCCTGTAGCGGTCCGAGATTGTAATAACACACGCCGCACTGCAGCACTAGCGCACAATACAACGCAGAGGTCGGAGGCCGCTTCATTCAATAGGATGGTTCATTTAATAGGAAATAACCCCGAGATAAGCCAGGCTTCGTATAGCATGTGAATGTATTGGAAATAGCTGAAGACAATTCTAAACCAATGCGTCAAAGGAACAGTGATAGAATATATATTCAAAACAATTGCATAAAATGTCCATAAAGTGTCAATAACTCTTGAATTTCCTTACCGATTTGGCTGAACATTGTCTCGAACACCTAAAATGATGGACCATGCTAAATTTGAAGTTTATCGGTCCATAGCCAACTGACATATCGTGGATGATGATCGGTCATATTCATATTTTTTTTTATTTTCAACCAATCGCAGGATCTCGTTCAAAAACTATGCAAGTGGCAGCTCATTTGACATTTGTAGCGCAAAATTTCAGAACGATTGGTTGAACGGTTTGACCTGGGCAGTGCAGGCAAAAACAAAAACAAAATCACAGAAAAACAAAGACAGAATTTTAGTCCAAGAACTTTTGCTTCTTATAAACAAACAACTTGTTTCTTGTAAACAGCACAGGCTTTTATTTTTTATATAAAATAAAAAAATAAAAGCCATTATAGTAATGACTAAGTAATGACCTATAAAATTGAAAAACCAATTCAAGCCAATGTATTTTCTCCTTCATCTAAAAAATCAGAATAAAACTACTTTTAACAAAATTGAAAGGAAAGTATAGATGTGAAATTGATGTCATGGAATGAAGAGATAATCGAAAATATATTCATATTTTGATTGTATTAATAATACACTGTATTAACTAACTTTATTATTTGTATTAATATAATAATTAATATTCTTTAATTAGTACTAGATTGTTCACTAATTATGATTAACATTTTATGTTTACTTTAAAGCTAATTAAACTTTCTTATTCTTCTTTTTCTGACAGAAAAAAGACAAAATGTTTGGATTAAACAAGATGAAGATCGTATTAACAAATTGCACTGGCAAAGTTCAATTAAGAGAAGAATGAGCTAACGAAAAGTTGAATAATCTCAAAGTTCGTGTGCTTTTTGCTCGATTTTCACTGCACATTTCAGCTACGGTTGTAACTTAGCAATTGGCCTTAATAAACGAATAAAGTTTTACTACATGAGTAAACAGACCCCCATAAAGCCGTTGTAATTTTCTTTAGCCTATTTCCAAATGAAAATAATATGTAGGTACCAATAGGATAAATTCACAGATATGAAAATGTCCCACTTAAGGTGGTTCAAGCGCGAGCGATTTTGCCGCTTGTTGCAGGCACTTTTTTTTGGATACGATTGGAGACAAAATGGGTTGAACAAATGATTTTAAATTTAAATCATGATTAGATAAAAGACAAACTTAGGGTTATTACTTAGTAAATTTTTTTTCTGGGTGCCGTATGAAATTTAAGTTAATAAATGTGTCAAGTGATAACTAAGTTTTTTTTATCTTATCATGATTAAAATTTGAGATCAATTGGTTAACGGGTTTGGTTTTCAATCGTATCGGAAATTTCATCGTTTTGCGCGGTTTTGTTGAATAACCGGCGCCTAATTAACAAGGCACGTAGCAAAAATGAAAAACACCTACTAATAAACAATCAGACTGATCATGTGGATACACCCGCATTTACGAAATCATTTTTATTTCTCTATTTGCTTTGAGCCAGTAATTCTGCCTTCATCCAATCATAATTGTAATGGTACATGAGTCATTTGACGTAAGAGAATACTTAATTATAACACTATTGTTGACGACTTAAGTCAAATGGCAATTAATAGAACTTGATTACACGATTTCAAAAGATGTGCAGGGTAAAATAGAGAAAATGGACTTACGCCGTTCTGCCTCTGAGGTACTGAAGAATATATCCAATCAAAACCGACAACCTAGAATAAGATTTTTTTCCCATTTACTAATATAATGTCTCCACATTAACCATAACCCCAGAGCGTGAATGCAGTCGAGTGAAAGAAGCAAAAGAGTGTTTTCTATATTGCACTTCTGTGAATATTCTATGAAGATGTTGTTTGCCCGGCGGCCAGTCAGCTGCATAGAAATGCATCTTCAGACATCTCGGTGATTCCCTGCAGTCTCGGTTTCGTCTCAATGCAACTGGACTACTTGAATAGATGCTGCGAGCACAAGAGATCCTTTCATTTCGCTCCCCGAGATTGCAACTGAAATTAAAATATACGTATTTGATGTTATACGGGGTGGTTGAAAATGAATTTCATGAATGTCTGGAGCAGACTTGAAATAATGCTAGAAACAATCTCAAAAATACTAATAAATATATTTATTAGTATCAAATACAAATGCAATAAATAATACGTTGTACAAGACATTGATTCTATAGTTTGAAAAGCGACTTGATATTTTACCTCGCCATGAATAAAAGATAGCAAACATTCACCCTCTTGGAGGTTACAGAGTTGCATCTTGTCAGCCATGTAAATCGGGGTCAAGTGCAGAGGAGTAGCACTTGTATTGCACACTTATAGCAGTTCGAGCAGGGACAAGTTTGTGGAGAAGTTTTAAGATAAGGTCGGCCAATCAAAAGTTCACAACCACATCCTGCGAACCATCCTTGATATTTTCACTATCAATTTACAATCACATCAATCATCTGGAAAGCGCTGGAACTGCATACAAAAATTAAATTAGAGTCATGTTATCTCCAGTATAATATGTCGTTGTAAATACACATAAAATTGTGTAAAAATATTATCTCTTTGGCATAAATAAATTATGTTTGCTCTGTATCAACATAGTGTTGCATAAAAGTCAAAATGTCTGCAGAGTGATGGCGCAAGTTCTATGGCTGCGTCACACAACTCTGGAGCGAAGTTTTAGTTTAGCGGTGGATTGTAATCAAATTGTCTACAGACGTGACGAGACTGTTGGTAACTCAGTCCTGGAGGCCGTGCCTGGATGGTCAGAGTACTCATTCGATTCCAGGCGGCGGGTTGGAGCCGGCGAATATTTCATTTGTAAAGACTTTTTCAATTGGAGAAAAGTGAGGTTAGAATTTTAGTATTTTCAGAATCATGTGTATTTATTTTAAATATTAATTTTACTATAGACGTTGCACTTTCATTATTGTAGACGCTTCTCAATAAGTTATAAAATTTACTTTTTTCTGAGTCATAAAATTATTACGAATGTTGTGAACATAAGTAAATTATGATAATTTATGTATCGTTAGAGAAATTCTTGCGTCGGACAACTTTAGGCGGAAACGTTCCAAGCAGAATCTCGCCAATTTGAAGACGCGGGCTTTGAAATTAGGACACTTTATTTTGTCGGTCTGTAAAATTATTATTGTTGCTATGAATACGAAATGAAATTTCAGAATTACTTTATAATAAGCCTTTGTTTTACAATTAAATATTAAAATTTCTTTTCGTTTGCACTGACTGTTTGATGTCTGTTGTAGCTTTAAAGAAATCTCTTACTATTGGTGGTGCTAGTATCCTTCTAAAATAACTTCTTTTGTCCTGAGACGGTATAAGGTAATTCAGTACATGTATTTATGATTTAGGAGGAAGGAAAAATACAAATTTTATAACTAGATGTAATTTTTTTTATTTTAGTGTAAAAAATCAGATGATGATTTAGGCTGCGAACACACGAGGCGTTTTTCCCGCGGCGTATTTACAGCTGACATACATGAACTTAGCAACTGCTAAAAAAACGCCGCGTCTAACGCCTCGTGTGTTTGACTAAGAAAAGCGTCGCGTTTTATAAACGCCGCGCCTGGGCGTTAAAAACGCCCGTGTGTTCGCGGCCTTACTTCTTTCAAAAGTCAAAAGTTCACAACCACATCCTGCGAACCATCCTTGATATTTTCACTATCAATTTACAATCACATCAATCATCTGGAAAGCGCTGGAACTGCATACAAAAATTAAATTAGAGTCATGTTATCTCCAGTATAATATGTCGTTGTAAATACACATAAAATTGTGTAAAAATATTATCTCTTTGGCATAAATAAATTATGTTTGCTCTGTATCAACATAGTGTTGCATAAAAGTCAAAATGTCTGCAGAGTGATGGCGCAAGTTCTATGGCTGCGTCACACAACTCTGGAGCGAAGTTTTAGTTTAGCGGTGGATTGTAATCAAATTGTCTACAGACGTGACGAGACTGTTGGTAACTCAGTCCTGGAGGCCGTGCCTGGATGGTCAGAGTACTCATTCGATTCCAGGCGGCGGGTTGGAGCCGGCGAATATTTCATTTGTAAAGACTTTTTCAATTGGAGAAAAGTGAGGTTAGAATTTTAGTATTTTCAGAATCATGTGTATTTATTTTAAATATTAATTTTACTATAGACGTTGCACTTTCATTATTGTAGACGCTTCTCAATAAGTTATAAAATTTACTTTTTTCTGAGTCATAAAATTATTACGAATGTTGTGAACATAAGTAAATTATGATAATTTATGTATCGTTAGAGAAATTCTTGCGTCGGACAACTTTAGGCGGAAACGTTCCAAGCAGAATCTCGCCAATTTGAAGACGCGGGCTTTGAAATTAGGACACTTTATTTTGTCGGTCTGTAAAATTATTATTGTTGCTACGACGACCCATCTCTTCTTTTAAATCTATTAAGTATATCATTTTCCACAATGAAATTATCTCCTTCGTGGTAGATTACATCCATAGCAAAACATTTGACTAGAAACGAACACCTTATATCACCTTTTTCCGAAGTAAATTGAAACCAACACTTAAACTTGGACGCAATTTCTCTCGGCCCAAAGAAACGTGCAAACAAAAGCATCCCGATATCGATAAAACAAATTCTGCATCTGAAGACGCCTCCAAAGCAAGACAAGTATCTTCTCGTGACCTTCTGCGGGTCAACGAAACCCTCCCATCCATCTCCATTGGAGAAGTACTCGGAGTGTCTGGAGAAATGCTGGAGAAGTCCCGGCAGATCACCGTTGTATTGGCGACACTCGAAACACCAATATCCATGCGGACAGTCGACTTCGTGTGCTGCAAGTTGCCCCTTCAAGACAATACTCTCGCAGCCGTGCGCTCTGTTCCTGCACACCGTCGAGAACTCCGTGCTGACGTGCTCGGCGAAGATGTTGCGGACGTCGGGCACCCCCGGGCAGCGGCACGTCGGACACTCTGTGACGCGGCTCTGGCAGCCGGCGCAGAGGTTGTGGCCGTTGACGCACATGTAGATGGGAGGGTGGCACGGGTCGAGGCAGACGGGACACTCCAGGTGGCTGAGGAGGGTGTCCCGGGAGGCGGTGAACTCGGCCACGGCCAGGTGGAGGGCGTTGAGGTCTTGAGACAGAGCGGAGATGGCGGACATCGCGGCTGAAATACAGGCATATTAGACACGTGTTTTCTCTTGGGGTAGAGTGAGAGAAGACTTTTGATTGGTTAGCGCACTGCACATTGTTGAACGAAGCGATTTCAGAACTAACAAAATGAAAATCAAACTAAAATGTACACTCAAAATTCATTTAAAGCGATAAATTAAACAATAATAGATTTCCAATCAGTGGTAGCAATTTGAATAAAATTGTAAGTAGGTATATTTTAAAATTTTAAATGTAAGTTCACAATTTGTATTCTAAACAAAGTGCATGGCATAATATTGATGCTAATAATATTATTTCGGGTCAGTATTAGAACCATAGCCGGGTAAATCAGAAACTATATACGAGGAAAATGAAAGAGTTGTTCTTGTTGGCTGCAAATAAAGTGCGATGGAGGAAGAGATCTGCTGTTACTTACTCCGAAACTCAAAACAATCTAAATTCTGCACACTCGAACTCTCTCCTACACTCACTGCTCTGCACCTGACACTCAACTCCTTCCAGTCCTCTTCTTTAATAATGAACCCTCCTCGGTGACTCAAAACTAAAACGAAACACTTCTTCGTCGAGTAATTTAATGGAACAGCAGAAAATATTATTGAACCATCCTGGATAGATAGTTATCAATCATAGTAAAATACTTGAGGTACGTTTAACGATTATAACGATTACGCCTTGATTTCCTGTTAGTGACTTCCTCTTTTCCACACATGTTTTTACAAAAGCCACAGATTGGAAAAAGGGAACGGCTTCCTACAGATATTGGCGACAATGTGAACGTTTTATTTTTGTAACGTTATTTTAGTTAACGTTTTATAGATTGAATGAAAGTCTGAGATGCATCTTCGATTCAAACGGTCAAATGTTCCTTTTCAGGATAAACTTGACAGACAACACTTTATAAGTGAACCAAAGATTAAGGAACAACCGCAAAAGAAGCCCAGATATAAAAAATAAAAAATTACCTACAAAAAATAACTTAATGTTGTCACTGATTCTATTTGCTTTGTCGGGGTATGTAGCTAAAGGGTCCAAGAAAATGTCGGATAAATTGAGTGTGTTATAGTCCGGGATATTTTGTAAAATCATTTACACATTTGAACATTCCGAAAAAAGAGGAATATCCTAATATAAATGAGCCCAATTCCTTGGAGTATAGGCATACCCATTTTAACAGTATTAACTTTTTACATGCCTACAAGTCCTGAATCTAAATACCAAATACTTCTGCTTATTTGTTTCTAAAAGGACTTTGACAACCTAAAAACGTTTAAAAAATATAAAAATACCCCAAACCTGGATCCTTTTTATATTGATAATATTCTCCTTCTCTCGATGCAGAGTTATAATCTCGGATCGAATCGTGGCAAAATCATGCTTTAATGTCCGAAACCTATGCATCATTATCGATTTTATTTCGACACCAAGCAAAAAGTTTGTAATATCCCTTGACACTTCTAAAAAATGGCAAGGTATATTTTGATTAGTGTAGCCTACTATGCTAGTTACCTCCATCGTCAATCCGTTCGTCCCTACATAGTCAATAAAACGAATCGTACCTTTAAACTGGTGTTGTTCTGTTCGAATCTCATCTGCTAGCTTCCGTCAACACCGCCGACTGACTGTTATCACCCGTCAGTCAAATATCAGGTCTCGCAAGATGATAACAGATACGATAGTGCGTAATCTACGTCATTATTCCTCGCGATTCGCGTATTTGCGTGTTTGTGTTGAGGAAACCCAAGGATTCTGTGGAACATGTTTTTGTGGTAAAACAAACATTTGTTGGAACCCTCCGGTCATGTAACAGTGTATTTACTAAGTACACAGATTCGTCTAGAGATACGCGTTTGATGTATACCACGAGAGATAAATAGAATATTATTTCCTGGATTTATAAGTCTTAGTTAGCGTCTGTGGTTTTTGCTTTTAATTTGCCTGCATTCCAGTTAGAAATAACAAATAGACTTTTGAACGTTAAAGTTATTTAAACATTAATAAATCAATGTTTGACTGTTTTTTTCTCAAGATTTGTGAATCATTTTATACAAAAAAAAAAATTTTGATTTTTTGCACTTGTATTGAAACAAAACATGCAGTTGGCAGGTATATAATTTTGTCAAATCTTGTGTAGAAATTGAAGAATCATTCACATTCTGGTATATTTTTTTTTTAAAGATGTGAAATGTTTAATTAGGAATTTTATGTGAATAACTAACAGCTCTTTCTCACATCTTCTTGTAAAACCCCAAGCTTAACTTTTAAAACATTAAAATCTGTCTTGGACGAGTGGAAAAAGTTACGAAGTCAAGCGAATCCACCGCAAAGTTCATCCAGACGAATCTCCATGCATATTGAACTTGTGAAGTACTTCTGCTTGGTTATTATGACGTATGTACTTAGCCGTGGGGGGGGGGGGAGGGAGTCAATGAAGAGTGAAGAAACCGCAGAGGTTTCAAATAATTGCCAATTTCTTCCA
This sequence comes from Leuctra nigra, assembly GCA_934045905.1. Lineage (NCBI taxonomy): Eukaryota > Metazoa > Arthropoda > Insecta > Plecoptera > Leuctridae > Leuctra > Leuctra nigra. Next base: position 20,230,551 of record OW203767.1, on the reverse strand, counting down.
GTGTAGATTTAGAAGAAGACATCTTAAAGACGAAGGAACTGGTTTCTGTTTCTACCAAACTTAGTACTTTTCTGTACAGGGTGAGGAAAGTAAAGGAAACTACAGAAAAATGCACAATGTTTCTAGCAAAAGTATACATTTATCCTACTTTTGTGTTTTTTTAAAAGTCAATTTTCAAGTCAGGTAGACGATTGTTGAACTTTCTTGTGGCCTTTGATAAATTAGAACTTTAAAATGCATTATTGACGTAATGAAACATTTTTGTTTACATAAACAAATGATTCATACGGCATTCGAAGAACAGTGGTACAAAGGTAGGGTCTTTGTGGTAGGTACAGATTGTAGCTTGGTTAGTTGAACCGCTTGGAACCGCTCTAAGCAGATGGGATCATGTGTTTTTGTTTGATGGTCTGCAGTAAGTTTAGGATTGGAGTTAGTGAAACAACTTTGAGCAGGTTCAGTTCAACTCAATAAACAGACCTATGTTATATTCTTCCATTCCACCATACATTTGTACACAAGTTTGTTTATACTTCAATTTAAATCAAAATTACAAACAAAGCACAGAAAATATTTTTTACTTTGTTTTGTTGTCATATTTGTGTACTGAATTAATAACAAAGAGGCTCGTGCAAAGATAATTAGACGAAATTTTATGAAAACAAACACTTTGACTGAAGTTTCTTGTACCGAGCTACGTGACCTATGTAAACAACGACTGTTTAAAACCTTCTACATCCTTTTTTGTAATTTAATAAACAAGGATTTCATTTACAGTTCGCGTAACCAAATGATGCGTAATCACCTAAACAAATTTCAACATTTAATCAGTAATATCTCTGTTAACTTTACATCCTCAAATAAACACGCCACGGCTTACCATAATATTTACCTCTTAAATGTCGTCAGCGGTTTGCCCGTCGGTCACGCGTGGGGCCAAATTGTCCGCTTCCTCAGTTGAATCATCAAATTCGAGCTTTCGTGTTTCCACAAAGTTCAAAGGTTATTCCACACCTATGTTGTTCAGTGGCTGCCTAAAGGCATCTGGTTTCTGTTTATCTCAATTCTATTTGTCATCATGGCTCCAAGAGTCAACTTCGTCTTTGACTATTTGAAATGTCTAACAGTTAGTTCATTCTGACTTGGTGTCTCTAAGGGGATCAAGTTCTTTGGTCATCAAGTGCCTTGACATTTGCGTGGGGATAAAACTTAAGGGGGTTGAATACGTCCTCTAGCTTCTACGTTCCGGTATCACATTGCATTTTAGTTGAACTATTGAGCTAAGTTATGGAGATATGAAAGGAGAGCGATTTTGTATACAAGAAATCTTGTGCAATGGATTGTTAGTGGCATGTTATAATTTAACTATTGACAGATTTTGTATTATTTTCTAAGAAATGTTAAGAAAAGGTTTTTTACAGGTCACAAAATAATAGCAGAAACAGGATCTAGTGGAGCGGTCGCTCCACCCAGCCAAGTCGTACTATACACTCACACTCACTCAACATACCGTAAATGCCTAATAAACTGAGGAGCAGACCAAACACTTTTACTGTAAGCAACAACATGGCATTTTCGGCCTACTGGATCTCAAAATTGGGAAATCTCACATTGTTGCGAAATAACTTAATTTCGAGCTATGGCCCACCTGACAACATATACCAAATTTGGGAACAATACGTTATGCCGTTTGGGTGCTAGAGGGCCGTGAAAACAGTGAAATTACACCCCTTTTAAAAGCTATCTGATGATGATGATTCAGATTCAGATATCAGGAAACGTTGCTATCACCGCCACAGCCTAAACGGCTGAACCGATCGATATGAAAATTTTACCACATGTGCACTTTTGGCGTCTGATGATACCTTTGTTCTTATAAATTTTTTGTGCCGCCATTTTTAAACCGGAAGTGACGTCATATATCAAAAACGGCTTGACTGATTAGAACGAAATTAGCGCCATTCGATTTAGAAGGTCATCTATAAGGAATACCAATAGTGAAAGAAGAAATGTTCTATAACCTAAACCGGAAATGACGTCATAAAAATGACAAATCTGACTAAAATCATCTCTTATATCAATAACTACATATTCAGAAGGCTTATAATGTTACATAACATTTATAGATACAAATTTTAGGTGGCAGTGATGTCAACCGCCATTTTGAAAACCGGAAGTGATGCCGTAACTCGAGAACGGCTGGACCGATTGGAACGAAACTTTTGCTATACTTTGTAACATATTATTTTTAGCATTAACACAGTAACAAGCACAACTTTTTTTAGCAACCAAATCACAAAATCTTATTTTTTAAAAGAATTATAATCTTTGGTGCCACAATATGTTACAAGTTGTAATAATAAACTGAAAAAAGGAGTGATATCCCCATAAAAAACACTCCGTGTAAAAATACCAGCCAAGTCTCTTCAATTAAAAAAAATAGAAGAAATCTAAAAATTCAGCACTGAAAAGTAGTGATATCAAAAAATTGGCCAAGTCAAAACTTTTCAAAAAATACTTGGCGCATCTTTTTTTTTAGGACATGTGTAGATGAGTACATTTCATTTCCTGCCTACTTCTATACTATTTATATGCACGATGCGCCAAGTATTTTTTGAAAAGTTTTGACTTGGCCAATTTTTTGATATCACTACTTTTCAGTGCTGAATTTTTAGATTTCTTCTATTTTTTTTTTAATTGAAGAGACGTGGCTGGTATTTTTACACGGAGTGTTTTTTATGGGGTAATATTTACTGCACGAAATCAAAATGTAAACATGCTTTCTAAATATTCTGTAAGTTTATTTCAATTAATGTTATATTCGAAATAATTATTGTGTGAACAGTTTAAGTGCAGTTAAAATCAAATATATCATGATTTCACAAATGGTGGCAGAAATAGGATATTATTTACTATGTAAAATCCGATTGTATTCTGGACACATATTAAATAAGTGACTAATTATCACTTGAATAGCATACAATATACTATTTTAAAATATACCGCATAACTAATACAATTATCTAAAGATACCTAGATCTAAAAATAAATTATGAAATTCTGTTTCCAAATGAATTCATAATGTTTCAACCGGCCCAAAGTGCGTGGGCATTTCTTCAGTTTCGCTGCATCACTGCTCCTAAAACCCTCCTCGCTCACTGATCTGCCGATGGGAAAGTGTTAGTGATGTCTCCACTGATAGGAACGACTCTGCGGTATTACTATGTCCCTCGTCATTAGAAATTGTCCCAGTGAACGATAGAGAGCGCTGATAATCCAGTGATAAGACACGACATTGCTGAACCAGCTCGTTTCGAGAGTTGCTGACGTCACAGAATATGAGAAACAAATCAAGATGTATCAGACTTGAAGAGGATGTATAATGAGACCTCAGGGGTTAGTTTATAATGAAGTGACAGCTGGAGAATGGCGGTCAGAATTATCTTGTGGCTAATTCCTGACATCTATATTCCTGACATCTCTTATAATAAGTTGATCATAGACTTTCAAAGCTTAGAAATTTGGTTTCAACACGAGTTTGTTAAAAGTTTAACTTAATTATTTGTGTCTTACGAAAAACTTACAATGTCATAGCACCTCTTTCTTTTCAGGAACATGATAGATTTCCCATGAGAGAGTGAAAAGTCACTGCATAAATATTTGTTTTTTTTATGTAAATCTATAGAATATATTTTATATTATAGATAAAGTTTTCTTTTAAACTTATTTCAGTCAAACTAAATCCACGTATTTTGCACATAACAACATCGATTTACTTTCGCTAAATTTAAAAACAATATCATTTGAAGATTGTTAAGTTTGGTTAATTTATACCGATTCGCTATTATATAAACTGTGCACTGCGGTTGCACAATCTATGAAGATTGTTTTAGTATTTATAAGATTCTAATAAGAATGGATGCAGTTAGCTGCGTAAATATGTATCCCCATAAAAAACACTCCGTGTAAAAACACCAGCCAAGTCTCTTCAACTATAAAAAAATAAAATAAATCTAAAAATTCAGAACTGAAAAGTAGTGATATCAAAAAATGGGCCAAGTCAAAACTTAATTTTAAAAACCAAAATATACTTGGCGCATCGTGTACATATAAATAGTATAGAATATGCCAAAAATTAAATTTACGTGAATATATATATAATATACCTACAATACTCTTAAAAACGATGCGCCAAGTATATTTTGGTTTTTAAAATTAAGTTTTGACTTGGCCCATTTTTTGATATCACTACTTTTCAGTTCTGAATTTTAGATTTATTTTATTTTTTATAGTTGAAGAGACTTGGCTGGTGTTTTTACACGGAGTGTTTTTTATGGGGATATCACTAATTGTTTTAGTTTATTTACACAACTTGTAACACATATTGGAGCAACAATGACTAATTCCTTTGAAAAAATAAGCCATTTCCAATTTGTAAGGGAATGTTGCGTTTTCCAATCAGTCCAGCCGTTTTCGAGATATGACATCACTTCCGGTTAGCAATATGGCGGCTGAAATCACTGCCACCTAGAATTTACTTATATAAATGTTTTGTATTATTATAAGCCTTCTGAATATGTAGTTAATGTAGTAAGAGGTGATTAAAGTCGGATTCTTAATTTTTATGACGTCATTTCCGGTTTCGGTAATAGCACACTTCTTTTTAGATTATTGATGTTCCATAAAGATGACCGTTTGAATCATTTGGCGCTAGTTTCATTCCGATCGGTCCAGTCGGTTTCGAGATATGACGTCACTTCCGGTTTCAAAATGGCGGCTTCCGGTTGGTTTTATAAAAAGGCACCTCAGACGCCAAAAGTGCACATGTGGTAAAAATTTCAGATCGATCGGTTAAGCCGTTTAGGCTGTGGCGGTGATAGCGGTGTTTCCTGATATCATCATCATCATCTGAAGAAGAAGAAGAAGATGAAAGTGATGTAATTTCACGATTTTCAAGGCCCTCTAGCTCGCAAATGGTATAACCTATTGTTGGCTCACTTGGAATATATGGTAGGGGGGTCCATAGCTCCAAATTAAAATATTTCTCAACAATGTGATATTTCCCATTTTTTAGATCCAGTAGGCCGAAAATGCTATGTTGTTGCTTATAGTAAAAGTGTTTGGTCTGCTCCTCAGTTTATTAGGCATTTACGGTATGTTGAGTGACTGTGAGTGTACTGTACGACTTGGCTGGGTGGAGCGACCGCTCCATTAGATAGGAAGCTGGGTACATCAGTAAGTTTCTCAGTAAATAACATGGCGATAGGAAGAATGTGAAATTACACTTGTGAATAATTGATGATTTTCGCAAGTTTAATCTTAGTTTTTGCTTGTTTTAAATAAAGCAAGAGCTGCAAGTATCTATGCAAGAACTTTCAACTCCTCGGGGAAAATGTTTACTTTTACAAGGGATCTTATTAATATAAAAGCTAACTTTGCTTCTTTTAACAACTGTGGCTATTTACTTGATAATGACTTTCGAATTGCAAATATCATAACCCACAATCATTGAATACAGTTGAAAGAGAGATTGTTTGTAGAATTTTTCTTTTAGAGTGAGAGAAAATAATGAACCAACATCTTTTGAAAATGCTTTCTCGTGGATTCAGTCAAGGGTGGATTTAATAGTGATGGTAAAAGGCACGGGGGAGATGTTCTAATTCAATTATTTCAGTCCGCGTGTGAGAGGCCGTTGCTAAGCAATTATTGTTACTTAGTAATCCTCCCACGTTATCGAGATTCTGTTAAAAGGAAGGAAGTTATGATGATAATTGACTGCAGTGGAATATTGAGTTGTTGATTCGTGAACCATTGTGCCGAACTGGCTCACATTCCACTTCGAACGTATCACGTTCATGCCAGAATAACTCACATTCTACTGCGAGACAGAAGAGGATTGTGTATTGCCTCTCGATGTTACAGTCAGGAGCGCTATTCCGGCAACATACATTGTGAACTGGCTATTATTTACGCGTTTTCAATAATAAAACAATGGACTATTTAAGTTACAATCAATGCCAGACTAACTCACACACTACTTATATTCAAATGTTTGTTCTAAAGAGGCTCACATTCCCCTTAATTAATGAGCAACCGTCTTTTGTTTCTCGTCTCAATGTAAGAACAGGGTTTTAAGATCTAATTCACTTACGTATGATTTTGAATTGGCTATAGTTACTCTTGTATTATCAAGACAATAGAATGCCAAGGACATTTACATTTTAGAGAGAAAATCAACACAGATTTTTAAAACGTTACCTTAATTGAAAGATGCATTGCTTACAATACACAGATCATTACGGGCTTTGTTGGATTATTCAATGTTTGCAAAGAAATTATCTTTGAAGAAAAAGCTGGCCGGATCTTCGTTAGATTTGGATATCGACAGAAGATAAAGGTATGTCTTCCATCTTCTTTCAATTGAAGAAGGCTATAAATGGTGATCGCGTGATGTGCCCAGAATTCAGTTCGATCTCTCTCTCTCTCTCTCTCTCTCTCTCTCTCTCTCTCTCTCTCTCTCTCTCTCTCTCTCTCTCTCTCTCTCTCTCTCTCTCTCTCTCTCTCTCTCTCTCTCTCTCTCTCTCTCTCTCTCTCTCTCTCTTTCTCTCTCTCTTACTCTCTCTCACTCACTCTAAGACATTCAAAGACTATAATACATCTGGCGGTGTCTTGAAGACGGCAAAAGAGCGTGCAATTTCCTCTTAGACGTTCTCTCTGAATGGCTCGCTTTCATTTCAATTGATTCGAAATGATTCTCTTTGGCATTATATACATGACATTGTTCGATGAAAAGTGAATTTGCTGCCAAATTACTCTTCCGTTCGAATTCCTTATGTTAGTGATTGAAAGCGGGAATCGAGCTATTCTATTTTAGGTTTTTGTTGAATATCCCTTTATGTTTTGTTACTCCACAATTCCTATGAGTTTACTGGAAACGCTTATTTTAAAAGGGGGAGTTACGGTTAAGGTGTGTGAGGGAAACAGTTCTGTATACACAGTAATAGGCCCGATGCCCGAAGTTTTCTTAGGGAAACTTAAAACCAGTAATTCTGCCTTCGTCTAATCTTATTTTGTAATTGTGTCACCGTTATTTTTTAAGAGAACACTTCAATATAACTGATTATGTTAACTTTAAATTTGCAATTGATAGAGATTGTTTACATAATTCCAAAAGTGTGCAACGTAAAATCGATTAAAATTACTTCCGCCCTTCTGCGTCTAAGACACAGAATTGATCAACTCAACTTGAAACTTGTTTTGTAAACCATGAATAATTGTCCGATGATCGGCAAAATACTAAATAATAGTTGAAATTCATCGCTTTAATGTCTTGAGACATTTTGAGATAATGTTGACATCAAGCTAGGTTTCAGTCAGACAGTTCATTTTGATAACTTGATGAGATATTTAAAATCTTTTGCTCTCCGTTATCCTTAGCTGTATCATTTGGCCTGGTTGTATGATCCAATTACCAGTGATTCAATAAAGAAGCAAATAAAATTGTACTAGTAATAAGTATAGTATTTTACGTTCGCTCATGAGTAGTACAAACTTCAAGTAAAGAAGTTGAGATTTGCTTTACCCATTTTTTGACATTTAAAATCTAGGGTAATTTTTTAACTTTAACTGTCTACTCCTATTACCTATAAAGAAGTACGTATAATGCTCCACGACGGTTTTGATCAAAAACGTATAAAACATTAAAACAATAGGAAACGGTATTTATTTTCAATTTATACGCTTCAATGAATGGAATTTATTTTCTGTCCACCCATCTCACTAACCATGCGTCCGATCACAGTTTCTCCTAAGTTATTTACTGCACAAGAAATAAAGTTACTGACTTGACATTTTTATTGCTCGGTTAAGAAATCAAAATGATCGATGTTTTTGTGTAACAATAAGACACAATTTTGTGGCTACTCTTGGCACTGACATGAGATCTTGCGATACATTGTGAGCACTGAAATGGGGTTTACACAAAGTATTACAAGTTTAATTTCATTCTGAAACTCAGACGGAAAAAGGAAATTGATGGAGAAAGTTTTTCATTGTTATGATTCCATGGAAAATGTACAATAAAATTCATATTTAAAAAAAATGAGTTACAATGTTCATACAAATGTATTCGTATTATCTGACATGATCTCTTTCCTACATCTTAAAGATATTTTACTAAAAGAAGACAGCCAAATGTTTATTAATTCTTAATATTAAACATAGTTAAATTAACAATATTATATAATTCAATTAATATTCGAAATAATTTTGTGAGTAACTAACTAATCTAAAAATGGAAATAAATGTTTGAAGTATTATGTATCATCTACATGTTCTAATTACCAATACAACCGTGCTCAAATAAAAATTAAAATGCAATGAACGTATTTTCATGATTGAATAAAAATGTTTTGCTCATAGCTTCATTCATTTCTCGTGTAATTTAACTTAAAAACGGAAAGCGAATATAAATGATGAATGGATTGCTCACTGATATGCCATGCTCTAACACCAACTAACACCGTCTAACACCAATGCAATGCGCATAGGAAGCGATGCCAATCCCAGTTAGTTTTTGTCGGAACTCAGTTCATGGTTTATAGCTATTTGGCAGTGATCCATCGGATGTGAAAAAGTTTTATATTTTGTCCAATATTAGTACTAGCAGTTAGCGGAGCAGGGAACATAAATTTGTCTGCAGAGGTGGATTTTATTCGACTCCCTCGGGAAATGTGTATAATTTAATGAAAATATCATCCTTAAAATGGAAATTATTATACTTATTTAGTAGCTATTGCTCAGGGATGTACAAACATACTTTAAAAACTACGTAAAAAACACGTTTATAAGTGAGACTTTGTCCAGCTTGCCATAACATTTTGTGTGTGGATTATCTGATTTGTAGACGCTAGATCACACTGACCTATGATGAACATTAGAGGTAGAATGCCGGAAGTCCACATAAATGTTTTCTTATGTGAGCTCATAACCAGTAATTCCATCTTCATCCAATCATAATGTGTAGACGTGACACCAGTCATTTGGAAAAATGATTCTTTATACTAGCTCCATTTGTGGATATCAGTCTATTTGCATTGATTTTGATTCCAAAAGTGAGCGATGTAAGATAATATGGAAAATGTAATTTGGATTTTACCTCTGAGAACCAGAATATTTTGAATCATAACAAAACCAACATAATTTAACAAATGAAAACACAACAACAGAATAAAGTTATAACTGAATAACATACACTGAAGTTTATTAAGGATGAAAACAACATTCTACTTGAATATAATCGCTGAGAACAAGTTTGTTTATTAGTAAGAAGTTGACTCTCAAACCTAACAAATTGATTAGCGTAGTTCAAGCTAAAAACACAATTTAAATTATAAAATGTCTATCTCGTAACTATTATCTACAGTGTGACCATTGATAGTATGACAGTGGAAATTTGTCATTTGATAGTATGACAGTGGATAATATGTCAGTTGATAGTATGACCATGGACAAAATGTCAGTTGATAGTATGACAGTGAACAATATGTCAGTTGATAGTATGACAGTGAACAATATGTCAGTTGATAGTATGGCAGTGGACAAAATGTCAGTTGATAGTATGACAAATAATTAAGAAACCTTCAGATAAGCCCTTTGAGGCTTTGAAGGATAAAATGTGAATGTTAATTGTATAAAAAAAAAAAATGTCAGTTGATAGTATGACAGTGGACAATAAGTCGGTTGATAGTATGACAGTGGACAATATGGCAGTTGATAGTATGACAGTGGACAATATGTCAGTTGATAGTATGACCGTTGACAGCGTGACAATGTGACAGTGTGACAGTTCACAGTGTAACAGTTGGCAGTGTGACAGTGACAGTGTTACAGTTGACAGTGTTACATTTGACAGTGTGACAGTGTGACAGTTCAAGTGTGTCTGTGTGACAGTGTGACAGTGACATTGTTACAGTTGACCTAATCTGGAATGACAATACGCCAGCCTCCGGACAAACAACCCCGCTATTGACTACATCTAAACACATCTTAACACTCGAGCGAGCTAATTGCGACTGCGATTTAGCTAATTAGCCTTCCCATTCCCAGGCTCCAAGTGCGAATCACGGAGGTAGACCAGAGTGATATCGATTTCAAGATAACTGCTGCATTATTTCACGGCAGATGCAGATACCTGAAAATAACAATTCTATAAACTGCAGTGGAATATTACGTGATTGGCTCAAACACAAAAACTGAAAATATTATTTGCCCTGCTTGAAGCAAAATGAATGTCCATAAAAGAAATTATAGTTGAAGAGAATACACTAAAAAAAATCCATAAAATAATTAAATTCACGCCTACCAAAGTTTGATAATCTCTGTTATTGATTGCAAATCCTTATTCTATAATCTTAAAATTCCCGTTTCTGCTAGAATCCGATTCGATGCAATGTTAATCCTTATGGAAGTGAATTTGATTCCAGCAAAATCGGGCATTTTGAAGTTATAGAATAGGGCTCTTGTTAGCGCTAATAACGTTTTTACTTCGTGAAAAAGGGCATTTAAAATCTCAATAGCAACAAAAACTATTCCAAACATCCTAAAATTCCATTCCAATAATTAAATATAATTCCAATTATGCAAAATCGGTTGGAATTTAAATCGGTTAGATTATTTTTTTTGAGACGACGATGTAAGAAAATAATTGCAACGAACAAAGAAATAATTCTGAAACACTGGCAACAAATCCTCCTCCGAATTCAGGTGATTCAAACTTATAAATCATTCATGCATCACCAAAGTATCTTCTCTTCAGTTATTAATAACTTCTATTCATCGAAATGTTCGTCTCTGAAGTTTATTCGGAGAGTAATAAATTGCTTTGGATATATTGTTGACAGCAGCCAGCTCAGTGGGCCGAGTATTATTAGTAATTGATTGTTTTAAGCGTCCTCCAATGCGAGGAAGATGAGTTCATCGGGACGGAAAGAGAGTTCGAAATGAACGCAGTTGTTATTGTTGATCAGTTATTGAATTGAATGAGTGAAATTTATCATGAGTTGTGTGGGGGATTTGTAGAATGTATGGAAGTAATTAAATTAGGGTTGAATATAGCTAACAGTATCGGGACTCGGTGGTCACATTATTTTTTTAATCATTTTAAAGTAGTGAAAGTGTGATGAAATATTATTCCAGAAGATTTATACTAGGAAAACGCTCTGTGTAACGCGTTGATAAGCGAGTCTTCGTATTGCATGGAATTAATGTTCTTGTGAATGTTTCTGCTCCTGTAATAGACAAAGACAATTAAAGGAGCAGTGATAAATTCTTTGAAATTTCATTGAATAATATTTAGAGATATTTCAAAACAAGCAGAAAATGACCGCAAAAGTACTCTAGAAGTTCTTGACAGCAGAAAATTGTCAAAATCACCTGAAATGTTGGTCCAAATGACGATGCAAAGTTGATCGATTAAACTGCATCGTTTTTAATTTTCAACGAATCAGATGATCTCGTTCTAAAGGTATATCTGTGACAGCTCGTATGGCATTAGTGTGTGTGCAAAATTTCAGATTGATTGGTAGAACGGTGAGACCTGGGCACTGCCAACAAAAACAAACAAAATGAAACATGCCCAGCAAGCACTGCAAGTGCGAGTGCAATTGACGCTCGCTACGGTTAAGGATGAAAAACACATCACCTGATATATAAAATTTTAAAAATCATTTGGTGTTATCCCTTTGTTGCCCTGGCAATATCATTAGTTATGACGTCAACGACAATTGGTCTGTTTTAAATTAGGAGAATTATATAAAACCTTTGCAAATTGATTCCTTGAAATTCATCCCAGAACAAAAATAATATTATCATCTCCGAGTATCAGGGCATCGTTATGAATTTTATTGTAACAATTATTGATGTATATTTTAGTCTACACATTTCCAATGAAAATCGTCGCTTCTGATCATGAAAGCTGCACAACATAATGACTTTTCCGTTCGTCGGTTTAATTTATTTATTAAACTTGCGTTATTTTCATTAAGCCAATAAAGTTGCTTTTCATTTCTACGTAAAGCATTGTGTATTATGTTATGTAGTGTATTATGTTGATATGTATTCAAAAGTACCTCGTCATAAAATTGAATGGAAATAAATATGCACTTCTACAAACTGAATCCAACATTTCGCAAAATATAATGGTAAAGTTTCTGTATTCTCTCCGTTTTCATTACTTTTAATACAACAAAATTATTCCATGATTATTCCTAAAATGTCACAACTGTAACAAATGATTGGAATGCACGAACTAAATGCAGCATAGAGAAAAGTAATAGAAGCAGTGTTGCAACATGTAACGATGGCAATAATACTGCAGTTAAGTACGACCATAAAAAACACTCCGTGTAAAAACACCAGCCAAGTCTCTTCAACTATAAAAAAATAGAAGAAATCTAAAAAATCAGCACTGAAAAGTAGTGATATCAAAAAATGGGCCAAGTCAAAACTTAATTTTAAAAACCAAAATATACTTGGCGCATCGTGTACATATAAATAGTATAGAATATGCCAAAAATCAAATTTACGTGAATATATATAATATACCTACAATACTCTTAAAAACGATGCGACAAGTATATTTTGGTTTTTAAAATTAAGTTTTGACTTGGCCCATTTTTTGATATCACTACTTTTCAGTGCTGATTTTTTAGATTTCTTCTATTTTTTTATAGTTGAAGAGACTTGGCTGGTGTTTTTACACGGAGTGTTTTTTATGGGGATATCACTAATTTTTTTAGTTTATTTACACAACTTGTAACACACATCGGAGCAACAATGACTAATTCCTTTGAAAAAATAAGCCATTTTCAATTTGGTTTGGTATACTAAGAAAAGTTGCGTTTGGTACCAAAATATGCTTAAAGTGATATTACATAAAGAAAAGCGAAAGATTCGTTCCAATCAGTCCAGCCGTTTTCGAGATATGGCATCACTTCCGGTTTAGCAATATGGCGGCTGAAATCACTGCCACCTAGAATTTACTTATATAAATGTTTTGTATCATTATAAGCCTTCTGAATATAGTTAATGTAGTAAGAGGTGATTAAAGTCAGATTCTTAATTTTTATGACGTCATTTCCGGTTTCGGTAATAGTACACTTCTTTTTAGACTATTGATGTTCCATAAAGATGACCGTCTGAATCATTTAGCGCTAGTTTCATTCCGATCGGTCAAGCCGGTTTCGAGATATGACGTCACTTTCGGTTTCAAAATGGCGGCTTCCGGTTGGTTTTATAAAAAGGCACCTCAGACGCCAAAAGTGCACATGTGTTAAAAATTTCAGATCGATCGGTTAAGCCGTTTAGGCTGTGGCGGTGATAGCGGTGTTTCCTGATATCATCATCATCATCATCATCTGAAGAAGAAGAAGAAGATGAAAGTGATGTGATTTCACGATTTTCAAGGCCCTCTAGCTCGCAAATGGTATAACCTATTGTTGGCTCACTTGGAATATTTGGTAGGGGGGTCCATAGCTCCAAATTAAAATATTTCTCAACAATGTGATATTTCCCATTTTTGAGATCCAGTAGGCCGAAAATACTATGTTGTTGCTTACAGTAAAAGTGTTTGGTCTGCTCCTCAGATTATTAGGCATTTACAGAATGTTGAGTGATTGTGAGCGTACAGTACGACTTGGCTGGGTGGAGCGACCGCTCCACTAGATATGCAGGGAAAATATTACCAGTAAATATCAGCAAAATGTCTGTATATTTGTGTGGGCGCAAAACTTGCATCGTGCCAGCACAGATAAGGAAAAACTATGTAAATGTTATATTGAATGTGAAATGCAAGTTTGAATTGCATTTTTATGTTCAACTCGATTACTACGTTACGTACGGAAGTGACATAAAATTTGAAATGTTTTTAAAGTTATTATCTTGTTATTTTAACGAATTTGCGATATTTCTCTACCTCCGTATTTATTTCTTCGGTGCATGGAACTTTCATGTGTACCATAACTGTGCTGTAGTACACCCACGGATACAAAATTGCGCATTTTACTCATGTGGTGTGCACAATCTTATGGGGGAAACGCGCAATTTTCTGTCTGTGGGTGCATCTCTGTTTGTATTCGATAATTATTCGGATTTCGTAATTTAAGATAATTGTAAATTGTTCTGTTCACAACTGAGATAAAATAGCAGGTGTTCGTAATAATCTAGTAATAATAGTAATAATCTAAATTTCTATAATTGTGTTATATACTTTTATATATTTATTATATAACTGCATTACATCCTCCAACTGGTTAGGTATGTAATACTCTTTGTATACTATTCAACTTAACATCTTCAATGAAAAGTCAATGTCTTTTTACTCTGTAATGACTGGTGTAATATCTTGAAATTAATGCCTACAATCAAATTCAAAATCGTATTTCGCTTGCTGTTAGTTGTAAATACATTACATTGAAAAGTACAAGATTTTTAACAAATGTAAAAATAAATTATGAATATTATTATCCACCGCTCTGTGCTCTTTCCGTTAGACGGTTGGCGCTTCTGGCAGCCAGCCTTGTATTTGTCATGCACTAATGCAATGCTAAATGTGTTCACTTTATTATCATGTAATGCAGATGCAGTATAGTCAGGAAACTTTACATCTACGAAGCTAACAATTTTCCGCTTTCTCAACTCGCTTAATCGTTGAAAGATGTGTGACTTCGTGCCAGAATACGCGGTTTGTATGCTTTGTACAACATTTTAAGATGTTATTTGTTAAAGTATGTAAGCTTATGCAAATGAACGTCATCCTCTAAAAATTCCAGTTTAGTACTATAATATATTTTGTGCATTTTTGAGGGGGATTAATTAAAAACAACAATTCGATAAGTAAGAATAATTTATAAATACAACAAGATCATAGCTTGATTATATTGAAAAAGTTGAATGAAAATAAACAGAAGTACTGATATATTATTATAAACTCTCATTTGAGTGTAAGTCCATCAAAAATTGTGTGTCCGAAGACGTTATATTTTTATTAAAAACACTCAGAAAATCATCTAAAAGCTCTATTCTCAGGATTTATCACCCAAAAACAACATTAATTCTGTTAAGATTTGCTCTTCAATATCGCTTCATCATGTTTCAAAGCTCAGAACTTCCAAATGCATCACTCATGTCAATACAAAGAAATCGAATCATTGATTCCACACACATAACAAACTCTAAGAATACCCAGGATATCTGACATACAGAAATGGAAAGTGAAAATCTCCAGTTGTTCGTGTCTATAGCCACATTCTTAAAGCTCGCGTGTCAATAGTCAGTCTGAAAGACATTACTCAATATCACTGGCGGCCATTATGCTATCAAACGCACTAGAGTTCGTATCCCGATCAGTTCAATCCATCATTGTGCTGTCAAGATAAGAGAAAAGGAGTGAGTCCTCCTGATATTTATAGCCGATCATCTCTATCTGTTTGTGTGGGATTTGTGATTCGAGTCTGGATTCCATGGAATCCTGGAATATTTTCGTCGACCGAAGCGGGCAATGTTGGAGAGGGTCTGGAATGCTTGGAATGTGGATAGAACTTGAGTTTGTCTTGTTTTGGCACTTGTGATATTACTTGGAGTTAACAAATAACTGGTGGATAACTAACTGGAAGTGTGTTTACTACTGGAGTTGTGTATCAATTAGAGACTGATTAACATCAGGTCTGGAAGTAATGGCATGTAATTTGTTATTATTCTGACATCCAATTCAATCTTATTATTCAATAAGTTCGAATTGACTTTGAAGAGAAGTGATTTTAGTACACATTTTTCATCACTTTAAAAGTTTAGAAAGGATTTAAAGTCTACTAGGGTGTGTTTTTGTGTTGTTCGGTAAGCAATTTCTCAAGAATTATGTGTTTAATTAATCTCAAATGACTACAATACGTCAACTTTTATTAAACAATGTTATTACCTTCCCATTATTTTGATAATTAGAATATTAAATCCCATGACACCTCATTTTCACGTTATTTCACTGTCACGTTCTCTTCCAAATGCACGATTTTTTTGTTTTATTTTGGTATTTTGGTCTTGCCTTTTTATCCATGAAAGTTTTGAACTTTAATGACAACTTTATACTAAGATATATTACATTTTAAATTACAGTGTGTATCTGTCCTTTATCATAACTTTAATATGGCGGGAAATATGCACGGTAGATTATCTAAATCCAAGTCCTTGAAAGTTCTGTTGTTAATTCTGGCAGCAGAGCCTAAAGCTCAGTATTTCATTTCAAATGAGTTGGTTTCAACTCATTGAGAAATTTATGCACCAACAGCTCACTACCCACTTCAACAACAACACCCTGTGGTCCCCTACGCAGCATGGGTTTCGTTCTGACCATTCTACCACTACTGCTGCCTTTGGTATGATTACTGGGATTGAGGAGGCCTTGGAGAGGAAGAACAAGGTTGGAGTTATACTATGTGATTTGTCTAAGGCCTTCGATTCAATGGACCACCAACTGCTGATGAACAAACTCACGGTATATGGGATTACTGGTGTTTGTGGGGCATGGTTCGATTCCTACCTGAGTGGTAGGACTCAGAGAGTGCAGCTTAATGAACACTTCTCCTCTTGGGAACCCGTCACCAAAGGTGTGCCCCAGGGCTCCATCTTGGGGCCCCTTCTCTTCTCTATCATGGTGAACGATCTTGCCCCAAACATCTGTACCAACCATTCAGGAAGAAGTGTAATCCAGTATGCTGATGATTCCAGTGCCACAATTGAAGCTCTAACCGCCAACCAACTAGCGGCTGAAGTCCATTTAGCCATGGATCATTTTGTTAACTGGTTCACCCCTAACAAACTTCTATTGAATCGTACCAAGACCGAGATTATAACCTTCGAACCTCGCGGCAAACACTCTGATAATATGCTGTCTATCAGCTCGTGCTCCAGCGTGAAGTATCTTGGTATAACTATTGATAGAAACCTATCCTGGGTTCCGCATATCGATTATCTAGTTAAAAAACTTTCTTCAGCGCGCTTTGTAATGCGTACATTAGCCCTGAATTGCAACTTATTTGCTTTACGATCAGCCTACTTTGCGTACGTTCACTCAATACTCCAGTATGGTATCATCTTTTGGGGCGGTACGCTAGACAGCAATAGGGCTTTTCGCGCTCAGAAGAAAGTCATCCGGATCATACTCTCTCTTGGATATAGTGCGTCATGCAGAGATAAGTTCCGGGAGGTAGCAATACTACCTCTCCCATGTATCTACATTTTGGCAGTGTGTTTGTTTACACGGGACAACCTGCATTCGTTTAATGACAACAGCCACCACATGTATGGAACTAGAGGTGCCTCCAATTTAAAACATGAATACTGCCGCTTAAATACCACGTCTCAGGGTGTCATGCAGTCTGGCCGCAGACTGTACAACCATGTGCCGCAAGAAATCAGGAACATTGAGTCCAGGAGCGGTTTCAAGTATATTTTAAAGATGTTCCTTATGAAGCATTCCTTTTACAGTGTAAATGAATTTCTTGAATGCTGATTTATATGTATATTTATATGTTCGCTTCGCTTTTAGCGCAATACTTTCACTATTTTAACTTGTAATATGTGTTAACATTCGAATGTATTTTTACAATTTGTCTTTGTTACTCAATATGTTTCAATGCTCAAATGTCATATTATAGTTATTATTTTAGTTCTGACTTTGTAATGCAATTGTAATTGCTTCCTACAAATAAATAATACAATACAATACAATACAATGTTGGAGAGGGTCTGGAATGCTTGGAATGTGGATAGAACTTGAGTTTGTCTTGTTTTGGCACTTGTGATATTACTTGGAGTTAACAAATAACTGGTGGATAACTAACTGGAAGTGTGTTTACTACTGGAGTTGTGTATCAATTAGAGACTGATTAACATCAGGTCTGGAAGTAATGGCATGTAATTTGTTATTATTCTGACATCCAATTCAATCTTATTATTCAATAAGTTCGAATTGACTTTGAAGAGAAGTGATTTTAGTACACATTTTTCATCACTTTAAAAGTTTAGAAAGGATTTAAAGTCTACTAGGGTGTGTTTTTGTGTTGTTCGGTAAGCAATTTCTCAAGAATTATGTGTTTAATTAATCTCAAATGACTACAATACGTCAACTTTTATTAAACAATGTTATTACCTTCCCATTATTTTGATAATTAGAATATTAAATCCCATGACACCTCATTTTCACGTTATTTCACTGTCACGTTCTCTTCCAAATGCACGATTTTTTTGTTTTATTTTGGTATTTTGGTCTTGCCTTTTTATCCATGAAAGTTTTGAACTTTAATGACAACTTTATACTAAGATATATTACATTTTAAATTACAGTGTGTATCTGTCCTTTATCATAACTTTAATATGGCGGGAAATATGCACGGTAGATTATCTAAATCCAAGTCCTTGAAAGTTCTGTTGTTAATTCTGGCAGCAGAGCCTAAAGCTCAGTATTTCATTTCAAATGAGTTGGTTTTCCAACAATTGTAATTCTTTTATTCAGGAATGAAAAGCAAACAGAATGAAATGTTGAAAAGGCCGTGCGATATGCGGGAAAACCTCTGACCTTTCTCACTGGCAAATTATACGGTTTTAACTTCATGCCAAATCGGGATTTCTATACATTTCGTTGACTCTTTCTACTTTGATGATTTCGTTCAAGGCGAAGTTCTAATTACAAAGGTAATTTTCTTCATTTGAGTATATTTCGTGTATGCATTATCTCATTAGCTCAAAGACATCTTCGAATGCCTTGAAAATGCAAATGGAATAATGTCATGATATTTAATTGAAGTATGAGAAGACATGAATGCAAAGTTCGAGATATATTTAATGCAATATTCCGTGAAGTACGATGGTTGAGATGAGGAGAGAAAGAGAGAAGAGGGAAATTGTATAATTCCCTTGACTCGGATGGATTCCTAGGTTCATTAAAGAGATTATAAAATTCAACTTCGTCGTCGGTGCATTACACAACTTTCATAAATCACTCTTTAGAAGTTACATAAATAAAAGCATCAAAAGAAAATAAATTACTCGTGAAAAGTGGTAATGCTATTTTGTAAATTAATACTTAACTTTGTGCTTTTTGTCAAAGGTATTTCATGTCAAATGAAAGAGCTGAGGGAGAAATACATTTCTTGTCCTAAGAGCCATTTCAAGTTTTAAGTGAAATTGATTATAATATGACAATTATATCTTTAGTTATTTAGATTCGAACTACATTCCAAATCACTTTATTGAGTACTGTATTTTGTCTTTTCAGTGATCATTCATCGTGATTGCTCCTTAACATCGTCAACAAATCTCATTGGGTAAGTAAAAAGAAACTTCACGCAAATATTTTCAAGTCTACTTCTAAGTCACATTCAAGAGAAAGCATCGATGTCAATAATAAGTCACGTGCGTAAGTCAGACGCACGTTTGTGACGCACGTTTGTGACGCACTTGATGAGATAATATGATTGGCTGTACGAAGTCGCTTTATTCCAGCGCAGAAGGGAAATTAAATGACGAATTCCTTGATCAAATTCCCGTCTACAGAATTAGGTCCACACCTTCTTCAACGTTGTAAGAAGAACATTTTCAGCCTAGCATTCACAAGAAGCTGGAGATGAATGGTGATAGAGGGAAATAAATGCTCGATTTTTTATTTCTTAGTAAAATGATAAAAGTTAATAATCCTGTATGGTTTGAGCATACGTCAATGGTTTGAGTAAACTAATAATAATCCTGTTTAGCTAAACCTTCCGCATTTATATAAAAATATCATAAATTTAATGAGTATTTTATTTTTATAAGACGCTTAATTATTCATGGATTCTACTTTATTATATGATGGTGAGCAATCAAAATGTAATTAAAATCAAAGCTATCACCTTCATTGTTAAGTAATAACCTTATCTTTATACCTGTGAAAGGTAATTAGCTTTCGGCTCAGAACTGAACAGATTCTTGAGTGATAAGCATCAGGTTGATCAGCGTTATTGTTCGGTGAAGTTCATCAGACACTCGATATGATTCATGAGAGGAGATCTTAAGGTAGGAATTGTCCCAGCTTCTTTATCTATGTTGTACTTATACATGAAACGGAGAAGAATTGCTTTGAAAAAAATTTACCTAAAGATTTGTTTACATGTGACGTGCATATTTATTTAACTTTAACTGATTTACAAAAATACTATGCAATAGCAAAGTTTATTCACGAGCTTTTACTTTTCGTTTAGTGAATGGGAAAGAAGCTGTTCTTTCTTATTATTTATTTATTATTTCTGTAAAATTATAATACTCTTATATTATCCATGTTCAACCAATAAAATCAGCACAGATGTTCTAAAATCCAAATTTTCATTGAACTTAGGACATAAAGTTCAAACAAAATTAATGTGTTTTCAAGTAGAATAAAATCTCGCTTATCCACACAACTAATTTTACAACATATAACCCTCCGAAAACATATAACCCCATTTTCCGACTATTGCAATAAAGTAAAATGAATTAATTTTATAACTTTACAACTGAATTTTAGTAC
Organism: Leuctra nigra; assembly: GCA_934045905.1. Classification (NCBI taxonomy): domain Eukaryota; kingdom Metazoa; phylum Arthropoda; class Insecta; order Plecoptera; family Leuctridae; genus Leuctra; species Leuctra nigra. Next base: position 20,209,958 of record OW203767.1, on the reverse strand, counting down.
AACATTCGATATATTTACTAGCTTACAAGAGCTAAAGAATCGTCTATAAGAATATGAATTGAGAAAGCTAACTAATAGGCACTAGCGAAACGTCAGAAAAAATCGATCTAAAAGCATAAAGAATAATCTTCTCCCCCCCCCCCCCCCCCCCCCCCCGCAAGCTGCACACCTGTGGGCTGCAAACTCATCTGAGAGCATCTGTGAAGTTGGCGAGGTGTTTGGCACAGTTTTATGACTCGGTAGACCGGAAATAGCGTCTGATTAAGATGAGATCATCTGTGAAGAGGAAGAGGAAAGACTCGGAGATCTAGGAGGATTAAATGCCGCGAATGTTTAGAGAAGCTGCGGAGCCGGAGAGGATTTCCGCACGGCAAGTCGACGGAAAATGAAAGAGATTTTGTTCGAAAACCTGAACAAAATGGCGGTGAATTATTTGAAGCGTTGAATGAATGTGTTGATGAGCGAGCAGCTTTGGAATAAGTGGTTGTTTTCTTTATAACCGGCGAGCTGTTTTGAAGAATATCACTGTCACTATTTTTTTTTTGCCAAGTTCAAGCTCTATTATTTCGCGTATTGTTTTTGCTCTAAAACAAAATGATATATATAATTTAGAAAGTGTTATTATTATTATTATTATTATTATTATTATTTTCTATATTCTCAACGGAGCCGAGGCCCCACAAGTGAGAATGTAATATAGATAAGGGAGGAGAGGAAACCCGGTACCGGCATGTAGCCTACTCCTGACGAAAGATACCAAGGGGACCAACGGCTTAACGTCGCTTCCGAAGGACGGTGTAACATTCACAGCACAGGCCTCCACAACCCGCGCCGTCGAGAGACTGATAACAGGTGGAGGGGTGTCGTCACACTGACCCCCAAACACCCCAGTCTCTCTGGCCCAACGGCAGCAACCTGGCAAGGCAGAGTTGAATGGTCACCCATCCAATCGCTGACCGCGCTCAATGTTGCTTAACCTCGGTGATCTAACGAGAACCGAGGTATCCAACACATCAGCCGTTGGGCTTTAGTATAGCATAGTTTAGTTTAGTATAGTTATAGCTATAGCTTTTGTTATAGCTTTAGTATCATACACAATCGACTTTTACTAATTAATTTCTCTTCGGTTCTATGATTTAAAGTAGCTATGCTTATCAAATTTGCATAACATGAGAGGTCGATCTATGTGCACAGATACATATATGCTTTACCTACTCAATAATGCAAGACGAATTAATATAGATACTGCAATATTCTCAACTGTATCGAGGCAGAAGAGGAACTTGCAAGGACCCTTATGCGATTTATAATACTCATTACATCAATAATAGGAAATAAACATCAGTCCACAAGACCAAGACTAAAACGAATTTCTGCTTAATGACGAAAATGACTTAAACAAATTACGAGGGTCTTGTATTAAATACGAAACATGATACTGAGTTTGTTGAAAAGATTTTCCTCCGTTATTTTTAACCACAAAACGAGTATATTCTAATCTCAAAGACCGCAGGGAATCAATCTTTCCTTGAGTTTCAAATATTCCTCCAGTTACAATAATTCTCATGAATTATCAACAAAATGAAACTCGAATCGAAGCCGCGTATTTTCAATTCCACTTCCCCCTCTGCTCTTTTCCCGCTCGGAAACATGGTCGGGTTTTCTCTGCGGGACGCGCCGCGCATTTATATTAAACCAAGATACGTCTAGATGAAAAACAACATTACATAACACATTGGATTTCGAGTGGAAGTAAACAGAAACTAAAACAATTTTCATACAAGAAAAGTTTGTGTTAAAATCGTCGACAAGGATGTAAAGAACGAAGACATTCTTTTTATTCTGCGTCAGTAAGTTTTCTTCGGCTTTGCTTTATTGCTTGGTGACCTTTAACTTAGAACACACTACATCCCCTCAAATTACCCTTTTCTCCGACACCGCAACTAAAATTAATGGCGTGAGGAAAAGTTTGTCTACAATAAGTAGCTTATATAGTAGACTGAATCGTGCCTGGACCCCCCCCCCCCCCCACAGCCCCTCGTGTCATCAGCCGCAATCCTGGGTACCCTCTCGTGACGATGTTACAATTATCTGCACCACACGACAAGACGTTTCATGTATTTTGGGTTGTAAAGTTGAACGGAATGATGACGTAATTTTCTCGAACATAAATTCAGAAGAATATTCCGAGTACATTTTTTTTATCTTACAAAATCGATGTTATAAAATATAGCATATTGGGTTTAGTTTTCCATCCCACAAAACCTATACAGCTGAACCAATTGACATTAAATTTTCCCCACATATGTACTTTTGGCGTCTCACGTACCTCGGTTAAACAAAACTAGAACGTTCAATAAATCTGATAGGCTGATAAATAAAAGATCGCACCATCAGAAGTCAGTCTAAGCGATCTCATTGTCTCACTCTAGTAGGTGACCTCACATTTCAATGATAATTACAAGCTTTGATTGGTTATGGGACATGACCAGCAGTCATTCAAATTTGGTCAACGTTCAAGTTTTGTTTGGCCGAGTGTACCTTCCCTCATCCCTCAATTAAAATGTAATATTTCTATATACCAAATCGATAATCAAATGTTATAAAGAATGAAAAACAGTTGTAGGGCTGTAGTAGGGCCTAGTTGTTGGGCTACTGTTGTAGCCCCAGTTATCTCTGGAATGACAAAATGTGATATATAATTTTTACCTCCTGACCCAAAAATGTTGGAGCCAGGATACGATTAAATAAAATACACATATACATCGTTTCGAGTATCATTCAAAACAATAAATATACACCCACAGACAAAAAATAAGCACCCAATAAGCATGGCAAATGTTCCCCGTGATATCTTATAACTGAAACACGCCATTATTTGTCTTTGGGTTTTATCTATGACGCCACACGTGTCCAAGTCCCTTAAGTACATTTGGCTTGATGCCATTTTATTGAAAATGTTTCAAAGTGGTCTCCTCTCTACTTCGCTCGAAGACCTCTTCAGACCGCTCCGCGCTCTCGCTCCGAGCGCTCCGAGCTTTCGCTACCAACAATGGCGGAGTGTTCCCAAGGAGGCCGTGTCAATGCTTCTCCATGGCCGTGGAGGACTATCTTTCACAAACGTTTCCTCGACGCACTTTCACATTTTAATAAAGTCACCGTCTCTCTCTTGTACTAGTTGAATGGAAAGAAAAACCTTTCAGGAGGGGGTTTTTCAAGTTGGGGGGAAACTTATGAAGGTTCGTGTTTGCTCAGACGGATGGAGGGGAAGTGGAGGGGTTGGAGGGGAGTTATGATGATTCGGCGGGAAAATGTGTTCATACCGCGATTTCTTTTTAATATTTTAGAAGCTCGAGATGACGTAAATCATGGTTGAGTTACAAGGATAAACAAAATAGCACAGATACTTAGGTCCCCAGTCTTTCAATATTCTCCTAAAACCTGTAACTAAGTTCACACAGTCATTCTAAAAATGTCATTGGTTGTTGCTATGACAATACAGTCCTAATCAATCGTTTAAAAATAAGCAGAGTATTGAAATACTGGCCCTGAAAGTGAAATATGTTTCGAATCTTAACCCCTACAAATTTTAGTTGATAGAGATTTTAATTTTTTAAACTATATTCAGACACATTTGTTAAATCATTTTAGAAAAGATGAAATATTTTATTGTTAAAACATTGCTAAATATTTTCTGCTGCTCCTCTTAGAGATTGATATAAAAAATGGTATAGCTCTTATGACAGAAAAGTACACCGACACATAAACTTACTTTCATGCCACGGTTGTGTATGATATATTACCACTTTTGCCACGGAACTGGGCTAAGATAACTTTTATTCAACTTTGAAACTTTTAAGAGAATCTTTCTGTTAGTACGGAGCTTTTTCGGAGACATTTTTGCAAATTTAGAAAGGTCCAAGAATAGAATTATATATGTGATATTTTAGGACAAACAAAATATACGCACCAAACAAAGACGAACTATAAAAGTTTGCATTTCTATAATTCTCGCTTTTTGTTCTGTGTCTCTTGCATTCCTTATAGTTCGGTTTTCCCTCCATAAACTTCTTCATTCTCTACAAGAGCTGCATGAATCATGCACCGCTTACAATCAGTCCACCGTAGAAGATGCCTGGGATTCTGCATCCATGCACCTGAGATCAATAATACCTCCTTGAGTAGAGACACGTGACATCCAACCAAGATTCACACTTCACATGCCGAGTCGCAATGCGCATGCGTACGATGACACCAAGTAGAACATTTTTAAAATGGGCTTAATTCGATTTTACTCAATAAAAAAATCTAGCAGATGCTTCGCGATGTACACTTGGCCAAACAAAAATTGTTCGTTGAATAAATCTGATAGGCCGATAAATGTAAGATCGCACCATCAGAAGTCAGTCTAAGCGATCTCATTGTCTCACTCTAGTAAGTGACCTCACATTTCAATGATAATTACAAGCTTTGATTGGTTATGGGACATGACCAGCAGTCATTCAAATTTGGTCAACGTTCAATTTTTGTTTGGCCGAGTGTACATACAATAAATATACACTAAGCAAAAGTTAAATTCTCAAGTTATTCCATACAATGATACAGAGATGGTAAAAGCAGAGATGGACATAATTTTATTTATCTCTAAAATGACTGTCTGTGTGACAATAGAAGGGATATGAAAAACATAATATACTTGCTTCTTTTATTTGAGTGTTTTTATATTTTAACAAAAGGTCACTGAGGAGAGCAAAAAGTTCAGCCATTCATGTGCATAACTTTAATGTCGATTGTGACAGCTTAAAAAGCTATTCACACGTGTAAATTCTCCACTTGTGGAGCCTTTTTATGTATATTACAAGTCTCCTCTGTAAATTACATGTCTGTAACATAATCGAACTTTGGTAACTCTTTATTACATGCTAAAATTAATTTTGATATTAAATCAAAATTCACGAACTTATGTAATTGAATTAATTTTTAGGTTGATTTGGAAAGATGTTTCAAGATTCACTGAATAAATATGTTTGATTTGTCTCTGACACATTCTAAATATTATGACACGAACATGTTCACACAGGAAGTGTTAAACTGTCAATGCAGCTGCAAGTTTCTTGGGTCGATACCAGCTGATGGCAGTGGCAGTGATCTCACAAGGCGATGTGACATTGGCATAGTTCCAATATTCAATACCACGAGAGAAGGGGAATAGAATACACATAATAGGCTCCATATATTGGAAAAGCATGGGATTTTACAACATTTAAGTTGTTTAAAGTAAACACTAAAGTTATGCAAAAATTGATGGTACTAATGCCAACTTAAAAACTGTAAATCATACAAATATCAAGACAGGCTTTAGTGCGGATTCTGTTCCTTATATTTTATTATATTATTTTTTATCTTACTGATATTTTACTGATATCTTACATATTTTAATTAGTTCTTAACTATCGATATTTACAGTTTTAAATTTACTGTGGCTCCTTAATACCGTTATAAAATATTGTTCTGAAAAGAACATTTGTATATCAAAATAGGGCTTATCATGATTTGAAGAGTATTGTAACAATTTAATTTCCTCACCACTTCAACTGATAGCACTAATCTCGCTTACAACTCTCACACCACGAGTAAGTGTGATCCCGATAGCCGCAGACTTCACTCGATCCCGGGTCTCTAGGACCTGCTAAGCTCCTACAGCCCTATCAAGCTCCACCGCACATTGGTTCCATTCAGCCGAGCGAGATTTGAACAGCGGAACTTACCCCCTCCTCCCTCTTTCCCAGAACCCGATCCATCCATTGACGATTTGGCAAGGTGTGAAATTACATAACAAATTATGGTTTCTTTCAAGTAGATTTAAAACGAAATAGAATATGATCTATTTTTTCTCTCGACCCGGCTTTGTTTGAGTGTGCTTTAGATCTATCTTGCCAACTCGGTTGTCTCGTACAGAGGTTGTTTGTTTGAAGAGATTGTATACAATAAAACACTGAGCTTTATCCCACCATTGTTCACTCCAACGAGGACGCCCAGAACTTAGCTCTGAATCCAAAACACTTTACAAACACGCCTAAAAACAGTCTTTTGTGGGTTCTACTAAATTGTCTTCGTAAGTTTAGACTTCATCGGGTTTCACCAACTAATTAAACTAGACGTTTTCAAAGAGATCTGATTAGTTGATTTAAGTAAACTGAGTTAAAACAGAAACTTGTGTTTGGAAACTTTTTGCTTTTAAATTAACTTTTAGTGTATTGTAGTGGTACAGATTAGGTACCTACATAGATTTTGTTGAGAATAAAATTCATGAGAGCACAATTTACATAAACTTATGGCATATTTTATGGGGAAAACTAATTGGGATGAGTCGAGCTTGAAACCTGACAGACCTAAATTCAAATCAGGGAAAGAAGATTTTGTGAAGAAGCTGGATCATTTTTACGTAGGTATCTTTATGAAACCTCAAGATATATTACTTAGGCCCCGGATAAGTTTTACCCCCCCCCCCCCCCCTCACACTCCATCGGCTTGAAACCGAGCCCTCTGGCACCGGATTTCGTACCGCCAAGGTGTATAGATTGCGGTCTCCTCTTGGCAGCGTCGGTTCTATAGTCGGCGTCGCGGTCGGCGTCGTGGCGCTCTGCCAAATTAACTTCTCTCACTCTACGAAGTTCAGCCACAACTTCAAGCAGGAATCAACACCGGCCGCAACTTATTGTCGCGCTCCTAGTCTTTGTGTTGATTGTGAACACCACCTGGTTATAACTGACTGAGTAGGTAGCAGCACAGCCACTAGGACAATAGCGATACTAATAGCAGACTGTAGCAGGGACTACAAAGAAAGAGAATTACACAAAGAGGGATCATGCACTTTTACAACTCAGTTTTTCAATCAAGTCGGGAAAAACCCAGAAAGTTAGGTAAACCAGCTTAGTTTTTATATCTGCAGTTCAATGATTTTTGCACTTATCTTTTTCCAATTGAAAAGCTGTATAATACGCATAACGACAAAAAACTACCCATAATAAAAATCCACAAGAAATTGATGTGTTTCTGCCTGGAATCTTTTCACGTTCTCTGCCGCACATATTGAAAGAAATCAGGGTTCAGATATTTTGTTGTTTAAACAGAATCAAACCCTCTGGAGTTAGTTTTAATGCCAAAGCATGACTATCTTTCCCGATCGATTTGACTCAAAGCTATAATTTGATTACAGTATGTTGGTTTTAATTGTAACATTTAAAACATTATTTACAACTGAGATATAAGGGATATATTCTGGAATCTGTGTTACTGGTTGACAAATTTGACCCGGATACGAGGTCAAAGAGAGGTCAAAACAAAAAGTTTTCAAAAGATACAAATTTTCCCCCTCTCACAACTTCGAATACACTTGAGACCTTGATGAAATTTGAATTATGAAACTCCAACTCTGGACCCACTCCTCCTACTCCTAATCTACACTTTGAATTTTTGGAACGTTTTCTCCAGTTCTTCATTTCATCACATGCATCGCATAGATGAGTGTCGACGTCAACCCTATGAAGAGAAAGACACTGCTAACGCCCGTCTCTCTACACTCTCTAGCAATGTTAATTATTTTCCACTAGCTAATTGGAGTGACAGATAGAAGGGGGCGTGTCGCCCTGAAAAGTCCTGATTACACCGACAGTTAACATGACAGTTGATTGCAATTGAATCAGATCCTCGAATCAGTTGTAATCAACCTTCTTGTCCGCTCCTTCGAACTCGCAAATGACTGCTTTTCATCAGAGTAATTGCCAGGATTTGGCATTTTAACACTGCAATTATATCTGTACATTAGGAAAACGCTCAGTGTAACGCGTTGATGAGCGAGCACTGGTATACGTGTAAATTCTCCAACAGGAATTCCGTACCAAACGCACAGAATCATATACATCCATATTGAATTGAAATATGATCCACTCAATCAACATAAAAGTATTGAAACTTAAGAATAGCAATCTATACACTTTGGTACAGAAAGCAAATCAGATCCATTTGGCAGTGGAAACATTCCTTTGGTGCGTCATTTCTGACAGTGATTAAAACTGTCAATAAGTGCATATGTTCTTGACTGATTGAGCTGAAAGTTTGTAAAGAGATATGATGTTGGTCTTAACGACCATGCAAAATATGAGTTTCATCAGATTTATAGAAGACTATTTGATAGGTCAAACGGTGGTGTATAGCTACAGGCCATTTTAAATTGAGCATACAAATGGCAGTAAAATGTCTATTACTCTTGAAGTTCATTAAAGATTTGTCAAAATACACTTATAATGCTGGTGCCAATGACAATGCAAAATTTGGTGATGATCGGTCAACCGATGACAGTTTTATTGGCACACAGAGTTGACGTTTCTTTCATATTGCCAAGCCAAGTATACTCCAGTCATTTTACTGAAAAAAAGGGTCCAACCCCAAACTAATTGTTTCTAAAAATGTTTTTTGACAATATTATTGAGGTCTACCCACATAACTCATCAACGAAAGTTTACCAAATTTTGGGCCGCCATTTTGTTTTTATCAAGTGTTTTGTCAAAATCACCATTTAATTTTTCACTTGAAAATGTGAAGCAAATTTTTACTTTCAATATTTTTTTATTTTTTTGCGATGTTTTGTGCAACTCCAAAATAATAATCAGTTTGATCGCATTCATTGTTATCCAATCATATTCATTTAAATACAAAAACATACATTTTATTAAAACTGCTCTAGTCAAGTCGTCATTTAAGTTATCGACTTCATTTTTGCACTGAAATATTCCTCACTTGATACACTATGACATAGAAAAAGTTTACCGAAATCGGCTATTTATAGCCATTTTTTCTCACGACATTTTCTACTTACATTGACAAAAATTTTGATTCCACATTCATTTTTAGATTTAAAGCACATGCTAATTGAAAATAAAAATAAAAAATTACAATTTTGATCCGTTAAATATAGTTAACAATTAAAAATAATTATAGAAATTTTTGAGCAGCCATTTTGTTTTTACAGATAATTTTGTAGAAATCACGTATTAATTTTTATTCTAATAATGTTTGAATTTCCGGTTAATTTATTACGTGATTAATTATTGTTGGAAATATAGATAATAGAGAAAAATAATTGTCGCCATTGCTTTTGTTATTTGGCAGGTAATTTCCTTTTTGCAAATAACCTCAAATAAATCAAAACGGCTCTAAAACGACAGCCATTTGAGCTATTGGCACAACATTTTCAGAAATTGTACATCACGTGGTACATTATGACATATTAAAAATATACTTAAATCTAACGATTGTGAAATAAACTATTAACTTAAGAAGGTCGTTTAAAAATTTGATAATTATGTAACAAAAAATCTGTAAAATCGAAATGGCTGCCTAAAAATTGAAAAAACTTTCGTTCATAAAGTTGTTTAGGTGGACCATATTAAAATGTCATTTATTAAAAGCGTCGCAGTTATATCGGTGTTCAAAATTTGCAGTAAAATTTGAAAAATATTAATAATTATCATATATTTTAAACGAACTTCTTTAGTCAATAGTTTATTTCACAATTGTTAGATTTAAGTAAATTTTTAATATGTCATAATGTACCACGTGATGTACAATTTCTGAAAATTTTGTGCCAATAGCTAAAATGGCTGTCGTTTTAGAGCCGTTTTGATTTATTTGAGGTTATTTGCAAAAAGGAAATAACCTGCCAAATAACAAAAGCAATGGCGACAATTATTTTTCTCGAATCTCTACATTTCCAACAATAAATAATCACGTAATAAATTAACCGGAAATTCAAACATTATTAGAATAAAAATTAATACGTGATTTATACAAAATTATCTGTAAAAACAAAATGGCTGCTCAAAAATTTCTATAATTATTTTTAATTGTTAACTATATTTAACGGATCAAAATTGTAATATTTTATTTTTATTTTTAATTAGCATGTGCTTTAAATCTCCAAATGAATGTGGAATCAAAATTTTTGTCAATGTAAGTAGAAAATGTCGTGAGAAAAAATGGCTATAAATAGCCGATTTCGGTAAACTTTTTTATGTCATAGTGTATCAAGTGAGGAATATTTCAGTGCAAAAATGAAGTCGATAACTTAAATGACGACTTGACTAGAGCAGTTTTAATAAAATGTATGTTTTTGTATTTAAATGAATATGATTGGATAACAATGAATGCGATCAAACTGATTATTATTTTGGAGTTGCACAAAACATTGCAAAAAAATTAAAAAATATTGAAAGTAAAAATTTGCTTCACATTTTCAAGTGAAAAATTAAATGGTGATTTTGACAAAACACTTGATAAAAACAAAATGGCGGCCCAAAATTTGGTAAACTTTCGTTTATGAGTTATGTAGGTAGACCTCAATAATATTGTCAAAAAATATTTTTAGAAACAATTAGTTTGGGGTCAAATCATAAAGTGACTGGAGTATACTACTAACTACAAATCAAGTTTCTGATCAAATTAATAGATAGAATTTGCTGGTAATCATTATCCTTCTGCAGTGGATAGTAATGAATATTTTTTGAAAAAATTTGGCCAGATCCGTTACTTCGTTTAAAACGCGAAATACACAAATAAAAAAAAACAGAGATTTGAGCCATAAGTTTCAAGTGGAGACGCTCTCTACGCTCGCTCAATTAATTAAGCGTTATTATTGGCAAGTGTGATGTACATATTCGAATTATAAAACCGATTAATTCAAATTTCAGATTTATATTTTATATTTTTATGAAATAATAGCGTTGAAAAACTATGTAGAAAAATTAATTGGATTCCAATTTACCTTATTTTCAAAAAAATATATTAAGGCCACAAATTTATAATTTTTTTCAAAATAATAATGTTTAAAAATTTTGTTTTGAAAAAATCTACAATCAAAACATCTTTTATGTAAATCTATCATTTAAATTGTCTTTCTTTGAGTTTTTTTTATAGTCCAGCCCAAAAATAAATTTAAGGGTAATAAAATAATTTATTTAAAACCCGTCATTTTCCTTAATCATAAAATGAGAATAGACACTAGAATATCAATGTTGATTTTTCTAAAATTTTATTACGTTCCTTTTCAAAGTCAAAGTCTGTCTCTGTTTATTTACAAGAAGTGGCTGAAGTTTTGTGGTCATTTTGTTTGATTCCACATTCAAAATAGAAGCTACAAAATGACCACAATTGAAATTGTGGTCAATTGTTTACATTAGTTTAAAAAGATCTTGTACATAGTCTTCTATATTGACCAATTACCTGCCAAATTGGCGCCATCTCAGATTTGTAATTTCAATAAGGAAATTTCCTCATACATTTTAAGTTCGTAAAACTAATTTTAAAAATTCTGGTGGTTGTGAATGTTAAACATGGTATTTAACCATGGTTTGTATTTAACCAATTCACTAAGATATTAGGTATGTAGATGCGACCACCTCTATTATAGGTATTATTTTATAAGGACTTACTCTTTTCCACATTCTTTATTGAATCAATTTTAAATGTTGCAACACTAACGGCAGTTTTATGGTAGAAGTACATTCAATATCAAACAAGTGTCGTGTTGCTGGTCGTTTGTGCTTGCTCATCAACGCGTTACGGAGCAATTCCTAAATTTAAATTTTTTGTCCACTATCTTATAACTTAAAAAAAAAATCTTCACTGCCACCTTGTTAAGTTTATTTAGATGTAATAAATACTTTTTCCTTTAATAACCTAAAAAATGCTAATTTCCTTGTGAGCAAGAACATGAAACTTCATTGCAAACATATTTATTGGTAAGATTATTTGAAGCTGGAAGTTTAACGCTGGTCTCCGCGCTGTCTTGACATCTGTCGGCTCCAGATGGCGCTATCATTACCACCCGCTTCAAGAGCACAAGTTCATTAATTTATATCTCCCTCGCACATTTTATCCCTTGATTTATTCATGTATTCCACATGTGTCAGGACGAATGAAATGAATGTTTTTGATATGTAAAATACTCGCAGTATTAAGTCGGATTCTTTTATGAGGACTACGCTAGTGGATTTGCAAACTACTTCCATCGTTGTTGACAACTTTATAGATGATTTTGTCAATTGGAGTTGACAACTAGAAAATCTGTTGTGGATTTATTTTTTTATTGGGTTATTCACTTTTACGTGCCAAAACATTTGTGATGTTTTGTTGAAGATTTATGCTGCTGAGCTGGAAATGTCAAACTCTCGCATAATATCAGAAATCTACGTTCTAAATCTGATTGCAAATGTCGATCTTAATTAAAAATTGATTAAATACAACTATAGCTTTGCACGAGCGTTTTCTGAAGCAGTAGAATTACTAAGTAACATTTCCATGTTTTTTTATGAAAAAAAAATAATAACTTGCACTCCATTTTGTATTTTTTGTGATCGCAAGGAGAATCGAAGTCTTACAGCTTATTGAATTCAAATTGAATTTCAAACGAGAATCTTCTGGATTTTAATGAACAAAAATGTTCGGTAATTAATTGGATAAATTCGAAGTTTTCTTTGTGAAGACCAAATTTCTCACCCAGTCAGAAAAAAGTAAATGTTGATCATTAGATGAAATACACGTGGATTTTGGAAAATATTAATTCCTTGTCAGAAAGAGTTTTCATGTCATTGTGGCAAAGCTCGTAGAACTTTAAGTTAGACAAATACGTCAGTTAACTACTGGCTTCACAATCTGTTAAATATCTCAAATAAATTATCTGATATTATTTTAAAAAAATCAAATATTGAGTTGAATGGAAAACTTTCAATGGTGCCAGAACAATGTGGACCGGCTGTAGCTCAGTTGTAGATGCCCTCGCCCGGCAAGCTTCCTGTTCCAATCTCGGTGCGCCCCGATATTTTACACAACACACCTCCTTACACAAAGAAACCAAGCGTCATATTTATATAAAAAAAATTATAATCTTCTCTCAATTTCTCGTTCAACCTTATGACAAGATAGTGTATGAGTCATCAGAAAATAAAATTGAAATATGTCATTGATTAGGTCATCTAAATCGCTCATCTGTCCAGAATACGGATAAATCGATTAGCATATTTTAGAAAAATATGCTGAAATTAAACGCGAGTTAAAAAATTGGTTTCTTTTCAATTGTTAATTTTATTTTTGCTGATCTTCTATAAAAGCTGTGACAGATTGCTCGTTGGTAATAATTCATTGTATAATAATATAGTCTAGATTTATTTTATTGTTTCACTACGGCATTGGTGCGTATTATTGTTGTGGGAGTTTTTTTTTGATCTTGTATTTTTCTTGTGTTGTCACACCGCATTATTTGTATTGTTAATTTTTCTTTTATGATATACACCTGCAGATAAGCCTGCATGGCTTTGCAGGATTTTGTTTGATGTATTTTTTGTAATAATGTACTGTGTGTATCTGTGTGACTAATAAAAAAAAAAAAAAAATTGTAAAATTAGATGAGCGGTCAGCGCGCAAGATTTTCACCAGGAAGATGGTGAATATGATCTTAAAAAATAAGGATGTGAGCCAAAAATATTTTAATTATTAAGAAAAATGTGTTTGCTCACGAAAAAGTTATTGACTTTGTATAAATGTGCAGAATCGAAAACCCTTTGCTAATTTCTCAATCATCTCATTAAGAATTACCGTCACATCTGGCGTTGTAAAACGAAGGATTGCAATAAAATCAAGACACAACGCTTTGTGGGTGTGTCCTGTAATTTCTTCTCCGCGAATTCCATTCCATTCAATAAGCTCAATCTCTTTTGATGGTATCAAAGTCTGTAGCCAAAGTCCTCGATTCGAGACGTCTTACTTACCAAGACGAACACAGCTCGAGTTTTCTGTTGCATCGACATTTTCCACACAGAGTTTTCCAGCGACGAATTGAATTTCCTCAATCCGAGACGCGATTTTCCGAGCACTGCTTTGACATCTGTGAGAGCAGACAGCTGCAGCTGGTGGCATGTGCTACAATCCAATACACCAGCTGCACTGAAATAAGAACATGGAATTTAAATACGATCTGCAGCCTCTACTTCTTTTACACAAAGAAGTTTTCTCTCAGATGCTTTGTCAACTTACTTACCATGTTTCAACACCGTAATCATTATCAACAGCATCAATATTAAAATATGTTTTTATAAGAAGGTAAGTCTGAACTATTTGTTGCACTGATAACTTTTTTGGTTTGTAATACAGTGAACGAGGTTCCACTTGATGTTTGTAATTTTACAGTGTTATTCTTTCTTTATAATTTAGCTTTACAATGGTTTGTTTTCAGCTGAACAGAACAAGAATAGTAACATTGAGCAAATACTACCTAAGCCCCTGTTGCCGCATTGTAACCTAGTGCTTAGTGATCTCGGTGACCATATAGTTGACACAGGTGAAATGAGATCCAAGATAGTCCAAGTAGATTTTCTAAACATATATTTTTTTGAAATTTCCTATTTTTATTAATTTTTTGAACATTTCAACTATATTTTAATGAAAAAGATTCATCAAATGTCCTGTAACTTGCAACTCTCGACAATTATTATTGAGTTTTCAATTTGTATGTCTTCAGAATATGAGTACATTTTAACACGGGAGGTATAGAAAAATTATTTAGATTTTCGTTTCTAACTTGTAAAAACGTCTTAATAAATTTCTTAATGTACACATAATATTAGTTTTTGGTTAGAATCTATCGGCGGGAAATAGTTTAAATCTAATATTTACTAGGAACATTATTGTGTTTTTTCGATTTGCCATGTTTAAAGATAAGTCTAACTCAAATTTATGAAGTGATGTACCTTTACATCTTTTTAAAATATTTGTTCAGATATATATCGGAGACCTCTACTTGGGCATTATCGTTCGATTTGATTAAGTTGTAAGTACTGGTATCGGGTTGGTTTGATCGTAAGTACAAACTTGAAAATACTTTGTTTCTTAATTATCTACCAAAAGAAAGTTTCGTGTTTTTATTAATCCTTTATTAATCGTTATTAATCATAACACTTAATGGCATCACTAAAAAACATACACGATTCCAAACTTACTCTGTTTTCGAAGTATGAATCTTTGTGTTTATTTTGAAATGAAGTGACTTGCACCTTGTCAATACTTTCATTAGCTCATTATGAAAGTCCTCACATTAATATTTGTCTTGTATTGCAGGATGTTGCTTTTCATCTCCTCTTACAAGATGCAACAGAGTTGAATAATTCAGTTTGTGACCTCATAAATATCTCCAGTGCGACAAGCGACAAGAAGTTGATCAGACTAAACATGAAAGTAGGCGTGGCCAAATACATTCACTCCGTAATTTATAGGCGACATTTTATTGATCGTTTCAAATACGAGGAGTAACTCAATTACAAGATCGAATTCCTACTTTTATTCAAGTAGGATTACTTTTGGAGAGTTTTGATAGATTTATAAACATAATTTGAGATTATTTTCTTCAAAAACAGTTTTCATCACTTCCTCTTCTTCTTTTATAAGAAATACTAAGATCTAAATCAAATCTTTAGTTTACATTCGAATACGAATCGTAAAGCTTTAATACAATTTAAAAATATTTGTCCACTTGATTGCTGATGTAATCAGCAAATGCAATCAATGTTTCGGATTCTTTTCTGACTATTCCAATGAAATAAATGAAATCATGTTTCTGAAAACAGATTTTGCATCGTCTCAAGTAGCAATATAAACGCAATATTGAACTTGCAGATAATCTCGAAATGGATTTTCACAGAACTCCAGCACCTTGATTTCTCGAGAAAGGTAGTTTTAGATTGAAACGTACCAAAGAGAAGATTTTCGAAAATAGATAGCAAAATGGCGACAGAAAATAGAATATCGTGTCAACAGTTCAATTTCAGGTATAATATCCTATTTGAAAATTTTATCGGTTTCTTGCACGACGTTCACGAATTGACAAGAAATAAATTTGCTCTGAAAATGGCCTCTCACGATTGTAATACGTTCCTACTAGAAAGTTTGCGATAGGGTTGTCAGGGGGAAGAAAAGTGATTGGCGATAGTTCAATGTCCGGAGGATTTTCTTTCTCACGCCTCGAGTGTAATATTTTATAACTCGCTGTTAGCAAACAATTTTCACGAGTCTTTTCTTTGATTTATATGCTGTGATGGTTTTATGGCAACATCCAATATTCAGTTAGCTGTTGTTTAAGCGACGAAAATTGTTTCTATTTCGAAGACATGTTCTACTCAATCAGCTGTTTTTATTGTTTCAGAAAAAATAATAGTTAATTCATTGCAGTATCAAAAATGAAAAAAGTTTTACGTTATTATAACATTGAAGATTTTTTTTTCTCTTTTCGTTTTTTTTTTAGGAAAAGTAATATGATCTATTTATAAAAACACTACCTAGAGTATAACAATTAAGATTGGCATCATGAGACTTTGAGTTGGCCGGTAACATTTAGATTTGTATTAGCAACTGTAACATATGATTAAATATTAAACCTGTAACCGGAAATGACAAAATGTTTATTAAAAGTCTAAAACACTCTCTCGCCTTCACTGACGTCACTCTGTTTACTAACAATTTCCTGGACTTCCTCTAATTTATATACCCAGCTGATTTTATCCCACCTTCCAAAAAGCAACATCTCTTTCCTTTTTTCCCGCGCTAATTGGAAAGTCTTCGACTCACAAACAGGCTCGAACTTTGACTCGTCCTTGATATTACGTCACAAATTCCCGTCTTCTTTTCTACCATCAACTTCTCTTTTCAACCAATACTTCGTGTTTTTCCAAGTTTTGAAAAGGACGGTTCATTAGTCTGTTATTACCTCGGCTGAAATCTGTCACATGTCAGAGTAACGTGACAGAAGCAGCCTTGTGTCGTCAAAGAGGTTTTGTCAAACAAAAGCGAAGAGGAGAAAAAACTCAAATGTAATCAATCTCTGTTAGAGAGATAGATTCACTGATATTCGATAATCAAGTAAATGAACTGAAGACTCCGAGCGAGGGATGTTTTTTTTTATGTTTTCAAACATATAAAATGTAGTAGGCAGTCTTGTCAAAGGCTTGTTTGTACGCACATTACGCATGGCTTCATTTAATTGTGTTGTGTGTGTGATTTTATTGCGTTAACACGCTTCACGCATTACTTTATGTCCATTCTGTTGATCGAAGTTTAATTAACAAGAAAAACTGTTTTATTTGTGTACGAGACAATTCCTCTCATCCACCACTGTATCCATTATATAAAAATATTCAGTAATGTCCTGAAAATGTATGTAGTAATGGGTTTAGGAATTACTTCCGAAAATAAATAATTTTTTCCCTTAAACTCTATAATTTATTTTACACAACAGTCTTCTAAAACTCTGTCCCTCAGAGGTAGAAGGCCGGAACACCATTTCAATTATTCTGGAGGTGAGCCGAAAAAACAATTCTACCTTCATCCAATCATTTGTAATAGCGACATGAGTCATTGTGTAAAAGAACACTTGTCAAATGACAATTGATAAAGCTATGATTACATCATTCAAAAAGTGTGAAACGTAAAATCGAGAAAAATGACTTCTGGTCTTCTAACTCTGAGCTTCTGAGATACGGTATTATTATCGATAAATAAACGGAGCAAGTTAGCTCAGGATGTAAATCTCAGGACTCAGAAACAGGAATCTCAGAATCTCAGGAACGAATGTCAAATTCGATTCCGGAGCCGAACTTTCTGACTACCATTGAGCATATTCCTAAAACATGATGTAAGATGTTTGAAATCGTTTAAGTTGTCGGAACCGTTTAACTTTGTTTCGCATTACCTAGTCATGGATAATTATTTTATGTAAGACCGACGTTTCTACAGATATTGGAATTTCTTCACATTGACCTGAAGATGAAGGATAACATCTGTTTAAACGTGTCGGTCATAAATAAAATAATATTCCAGGACTAATCCGAAAAAATTTAATATGCATAATAAATATTTTTTAATTAATCTATCTCCTACATTGATTAATTATTAGTATCATTAATGAATGTCTTGTCAATGTAACTAATGGTCTCCCATAGTCAATCACTGCTCACACTGTCAACATTTTCAAATCATTTTCAAAATTAAATATTTTTCTTTCATCCATAGAACCAAACGTTCCAGGTTATTCAATTTAATTTTTAATGTGTTATTACTTAATATTTCAGACCATAAAAGCTTCTTGGATCTAACAATTTATTGTCCACATCAATTTTAATAAAGAACACCCCAGCAACCGATGGCTTACCACTCAAACGGCAATGCTTCAAAAAATAATCCTCCCCGGTTTTTCATCAGGACCCAGCTTCCTGCTTCGCATCTCAGGGGGCGATGAAAAGTAATTTAGTGGCGCTCAAGCGGGAGAAAGAGAGCGGGGAAGAGTGAGGAAAAAGCGAGGAAAACTGGGCTTCTGCTCTCGTATTTAATGTAGAAACCTGTTGCTCTTGGAACAGTTCACATGTAGGAATCTTTGCTGGAGATAGGCAGATGACGTGTGTGTCTGTGCTTATGTTGTTTTACACACGATTCGACAAGTATTTATTGTTTGATTTTTGAAAATATGTTGAATTTTCTTTCTTACTTGCTGTTCGTTTTTGATAAATTTCTTTCTTCAGCAGGGTGTATTTTATGGAGATTATTATCTTAAAACATATTTCAAGTCATCTTATTTCGCGTTTTACCTATATACAAAACTATACATAGGTGAAATATGTAGACAGAAATAATATAATTTTTTAAGCTTGATTTAAAAGGGTTAATGGAAAATGACTAACATACTGACCTAAAATCATACAAACAAAGAATTGAACGTAGAAGCAGGACCTGAAAGTGAAAATTATAATTTGAACCCAAAGAAAAGGGTAAGTAAAACTCGCAGAAACTCGGTTAAAACGAATTCAAATGAAATATAAATTAGTAGAACAAAAAAATAATTTTGTAAATTCCATTCATTGTAAGAATGATTGACATTGAATATTGAATCATATAGTCAATCCGTTGATTAGATTGCGATATCCAGTAATTAATTAGAAACAATTAATTAACATTATCATTACCAATATTTTAGTCATTCAAATCGTATTCAAAGTTGAGCGAAATGACTACGGCTGACAGTAGATTTCAAGGTCGTAATTCTTAAGGTGAACGGATTTTAAATATTTAAAAATCTTATGTTTTGACAATCTATCTAATTTAGCCCCCATTCGAAACACTCCGTTACATTTGGTAGATGTTTGAACTGCATCTAGTTTGCCACATCTCATCTCCGATCTTTCAATCAGTGACGAAGCCAAACACAGCCGGTGTCGATGTTATTGATCCTGCTCGGGTCTATTAGTCGACCACATCGAGTAAGTTCAACTCCCCGAGGAATCAGAGAGATTAGCAGCAGCTTCCAGCGCTCACAGAAAGATCTCCAATTGGTTGGAAAAGTGTCGTGAAACTTTGTGGTGCTGCGGTTACCCGCCCAGCCAATTCAGTTAGGATTAGTGTTCCGGTCGGTGGCGGGAAATTGAATCATACAAGTGACTTAGTGACTAAGTTTAGAAGTATATATCAATGTTAATTGGAGATTGTTAAAAGTTAAAAGTTAAAAGTTATTATTCTAACTTGATTGAAGTGTATTTCCGAGATTTTGCCAATGATTATCAAAATATTATCTAAAGTTTGAGAAATTAAGAATCACCTCATGGAATTATCTTTAATTTTATCAGATTTATTGTTATTCTGAATATTTTTCCATCTAGAGGCAAGGCTGATACGCTTGAAATAAATGTTTTAATTAATACTAAAGGTTTCTGCCCTAACATAATGTTATCCGTTAAATGAAAAGTAATTATTTAACAATAAAAATTTTAAAATTTGAGAATGATAGAGAAATTCTGAGAGATTTGTCTATATCACTTAAAAGGACAAAAATAATCTACATAGAAGGGAATGAAAGAAGCTCTGGTGAACTCTTGGTAACGTAACGCATTAAACCCCAAAAACATTTTTTCCGCATTTATGTAGATTCTTCTGTCACGGTAAATAAAATACTTCACTCACCGGTTTAACCCTCAAAATATTTAAATTTAATACACACAACCCACTGATAGGCAACTTACACCAGAATAATGTAAACATTGTAATAAATATTTTTCAAAACATTATTTTTTTATCTCAATGTTGCACTCTCTTCACGCATTTAAGCGTTATTTATAGGGTTTAACATCCATTTTCATGAATTACGCGTTCTCCACCAAACGTGTCGACATTAAATCTCAACTTTGAAATTCCATAACCAAAGCTCACACCTACCTCTAAGTCCTACTTAAATCTAAGTAAATCATGTACAATATCATCTTTGCTGCAAAGAGATTACTCTTAACCGATATGGTTTAAGAGCGAGCTTTGTTTAATTAATGAACGCTCTCTCTCTGGGAACCTGCTCCTAGCATTAAACAAGGATTGCCAACGTAAGCAATATCAGAATCAATATTGCCCTACGTGCACCTTTGGTTAATGCAGTGAATTAAAACTCATAAATTTATGGTTTGTATGGCGTGCCACCTTGTGATATTGAATATTCGCTCGAGAGGAAAATTAAATTTTGTTGCACCAGAGTGCAGACTTTTTAAAAATAGAAATCATAAGAATGGTATACTTTTTATTTAATATTTTGCTTCACAATGCCGCATGTACCAATATTGACTCGTATATTTAGTATTCAAGATTCAATTTCAAAGATATTGGAAACTAAAGTGCTTGGTTTCAACTGTCTCTTATTAAATATTAAAGGTGAACGGAACTCGGTGGTTTTATGTTCTCCGCGTGGCAACGAATTTCCGGATAAAGTTTTGCCAATATAGACATTTCATTTTTGCTTTTATCCGTGTCTATCCATGACTGTGAGACTGTAGTATAATGAAACATTCTCTTGGGTAAATGAAGACGCAGTTTTGCTCATTAGATATTCATCTGCACTATTTCAGTTGATGGAAATACTTGTTTTAAATTGAAGGTGGTATTTATGGGCGCCATATTCTGTAAATATTAAAATGAAGTATAGAGTTTTTTGAGCTGTTGTTGGATGGTGTGATATGTCTGCTCTAAAGTTATCGTAGGCCCTGAAAAGGGCGATTGCAGCGACGTTTCACCGTCAATGTTGTCCTCGTACCCAGGATGTCTGTCTGTTTTAGACATTAGCTAACTCCCTTCTTTTCTTGTGAAAATGGAATAAGACGTTTTTGAAATGTCAAGTGACATCAGTTGTTACTAAGGGACCTAATGGCACTTTCTCTGTTTGTCTGTTTCCTTTTTGTTATTTTTTGAAGGCAATGTCCAGGTCACATCGTTCAACCGATCGATCTGAAATTTTGCACACGCACTAATGTAATAAGAGCGGCCCCAGGTATAGTTTTTGAACGAGATCCTGTGATTGGTTGAAAATTAAACATTGAATCGTCGTACCGATCAACTTTGGGACCAACATTTTATGTGTTTTTGACTATTTTCAGGCAAATCTGTCAAGAATTGACATTTTACTGACATTTTATTACTTGTTTGGAAATATTTTGTAATTTTATTCAAAGATATTTCAAAGAAATTATCACTGCTTCTTTTATTCATTTAGTAAGATTGTTTCCTAGCTATTTCCAAGGTTATAGGGCAGCAACTTTCACACGAATATTAATTATCATGCAACACGAAGGCTTGCTTCAACGTGCGATCTCCTAGTATAGGAATAACATTAGTTCTGTAATACAACTTATTTATTTTTTGCTTTGCTCACAACTCTCTCAAACAACTTGTTAAAACATCTCAACCATTATGCGTTTCCCAACTTTTTCATAAAACTCAATACTATTTAAATAAAAGTAGGTATTTAGGTTAAAAATGCCTCATCTGGTTAACAAATTGCACTGAATCCTCACCAACTTAAGTGCCTCTGTTCACCTAAGCTACTCGCATCTCCTTTATAATCTCAAATGAATAATATAATACTTTAGTCATGCACTTATCTAAATTGTATTTAAGGCTTATTTACTTAACTTTTTGCCTAATTCTGTTAAGTAGAATGCAAGACGGCTGTCTGGAGTAAAAACACAAGCCTGAAGTGAATCTTGGATGTTCAGAGAGAACGAAAGTTAAGGTGCTGCAAGCGCGAGCGATTTTGCCACGTTTTGCAGGCACTTTTTTGGATCCGATTGGAGACAAAATGGGCTGACGAAATGATTTGACATTTTAACCATGATTAGATGAAAGACAAACTTAGGGTTATCCTTTGGTACATTTTTATTTTTTTGCTTCGTTAATTAGTAATAATTAGTTGATTTTAGGTGAAAAATTGTTTATTTTCTTGTCTCAATGGGTCGTATGAAATTTAATTTTAAAAATGTGTCAAGTGATAACCCAAAGTTTGCCTTTTATCTAATCATGATTAAAATGTGAGATCAAAGGGTTCACGGGTATGGTCTCCAATTGTATCGGAAATATTATAGTTTTGAGCGGTTTTGTTGAATAACCGGCACCTAATTAACAATGCAAGAAGCAAAATTGAAAAAGTTCTACTAATACATTCCGACTGATCATGTGAACATCCTATCAAAGTTACACTCACTGATGAAACAATTTTTCGCTCTCAATATTCTAAAACAGCCGAGCGCTAGTATCACCTTAAGGAGAGAGGAGCTATGAGAATTCATGGCTATCATCTTTAGCGGCTTATTTTAACAGATGGCAGAATTGTTTGAAATTCAAGTACCTACAATAATAATGTAGAACTTGCAGGATTTGTGTAATTATAAGTAAACTTTTGAGCTAAGAAGTATGAATCTACTTAATATCTACAATGGGACATCAGTAAACACACCATAGCTAGAATTTAATGGCAGATAAGCAGACATTTAAAGATAACCTACGCTTAAAATGACAACGAACAAATATGGACTCATATCGACCATGTTGTTGTATTGTAATTGGTTTATTTGGGCTTATGAATATCGCAAGGTAAATGGTAATTCTAGGAATCCTGGGAAATAACAATAAAAAATTGTAATTGACCCAATTCTGATACAATTTTGAACAATTCAGATAGAAAGTCGAAGCTTAGAAAATCCAAAAGAAATAGCTTAATAAGCTAAAAGAAATAGCTTAATAAGCTAAAAGAAATAGCTTAATAAGCTAATTCTTTAAGCTATTTGTTCTTAAGCTTTTAGCTTTTCTTTAAGCTATTTTTGTAATAATTGTCCTATAAAGTAAAGAAATATATTTAACAGTTAAATATATTACTTACTTTAGAGGACAATTATACTACAGTTGCACAACGAAACATCTTGTGGGTATTCCACTATACAATTCAAGTTGGGCAAATCTGTCAAATCAAATTCAATTAAATTCAAATCTGTCGATTAGAATTGGGCCAATTTGGCGATATAGTATGTGATAGACATGGAAATCCAAATTTTGTTAATTCTTGGTTTAGAATCGGTTCTATTTTCAGAACTGAAACTGGACAATTTGAGATAAAAAGACACTAGAAATTGAAGCAAAGATCGAAACGGAGATAGCTTCGTAATATTCAATCACAATTTGTATAAAGATCAAATATTAACAGTACAATTGAATGCTAATTGCTGTTTAGGACGATTGTTATGAAAAAAAAACATGTAACGAACCTAGCCTCAAACCATGAAAAAGACGCTAAAACAAGATTTAAATAGGGACAATTTGAATAAATATCCACTGTAAGACAAAGCGTTTTACATGTCAATGTCGTCTATCAGTGGAAAGTTTGGTCAACTAAAATAAGGACCTATCTCCCTTTTAAGCAATTTAGTTTGAACAATATTAAAGTAGATAGTTTCATGTATTGTGTTTATTATTTGCAATATGTTTTCATTGTAAGACTATTAAATTCTGTAAGAATTCAACAATACCTAAAGCTTAAAAAAAATACCCCCAAAAACGATTTTTTTTTAGTTTTTGAGTATTTTTGAGTATTTTGAGTATGAGTATGAAAGGGGAGGAAGATCTACATTGGTCAGTTGTATTTCTTCTTCGCGTTTTGCCAAGCTTCTTTCTCTCACTTGAAGTTAGTTATAAATCAATGACGTCACTAATGGCACGTGACGTGACCCAGGTCAACCACGTGGCCCGAGGAAAGTGTCAAGAAGGAAGAGCGCAGAGAATGACAACAAGCGAATGAACGCCGGAGGGGCTGAGTGGAGACGATTGATTTTCCATGCCGATATTGAAGATAGCGTGAGAATTGTGGACAAATGGCAGATCAATGTAGAGTTTGCTGGAGAAGTTTCTGATATGACCGATAGTATCACGTATTTTTCGAAGATACACTTTGATATTTCTTGAATTTACTTGATAATTTAATTTATATTGTATTTTTGAGGGAAGAACGTGGTGCTTATATTTATAGCATTTTTATTTAATTTTGAAACAATTAAGCGAAATAAAATTTATAATGTCGAGCCAAAGAAATCGAAATTTGATATTTTACGAGAATTTTAGAACTAATTTTACATAATCTGGATTCGTTTGAGACTGGCTCGATGTTTTTGAGTCTGAATATACACTTTAAACCTTATAACAAAATTCAACATGGATACTACTTTTAACTATGTATAACTTTCTAGTTTGACAAATTTTAATTTTCCTAATTAATTTAAGTTTTTCGAAGTTTGAAAACTTGACTTTGATAATCTTGACTGTTACTGATTAACACAAAAAGAGCAAGAAATAAGTTAAAAATAAGATTAAATTTACAACATATTAATGTAAAATAAAAAGCAAAATATGTTTACCTAAACTTTATTTCTTACTATAAAAAAACAAACGAAGATTTATTACATAAATACAAATCATTATGACTATTAGCTAATCGTAGTTGTGAATGAACGCAGAAATGAAAGTATTTTCAGTTGAGCTACGTAATAAAGGAACCAAAACAGTGTCACACTTCCAGGGAATGCTCTTCGATGCAGGACGCTCTAGTCTTCACCGGAACAATACTGCAACAAACAAACATAATATATCACTGACCGAGCAAGCTGGCCAAGCTGCTAACCACCGTACAACTCGATCCTATAGTTCATAAACTAAAATATCTGGAGTCTTGTCACAAATTAATTTATTGAAGAATGTTTAAAGTTCGTTTCGTAACAATGTCCTTTGGACTGTGGAACCTAGAATCGATACTCTTAGGGCCGGTTTTTGTACCTCTTGATAAAGTTCTTGATTGACGGATAAAGTTAGCAAGCAAGCACCTAATTGTACATTGATTTCATCCTCTGGCTACTATCAGCCTAGAAGTTGAAAGACGTTTGCTAACGCTATCAAGAACTTTTTCCGGTAGCTAACTTAAGCAAGAGGTACAAAGACCGGCCCTTATTGCTCTTTCTCTGTGTGCGTTTTTTAAAGACAATGCCCAGGTAACACCGTTCAACTAATCAAACTGAAATTTTGCACACGCACTAAAGTCATATGAGCGGTCACAGGTATTGTTTTTGAACGAGATTCTGTCATGGTTGATGGTTAAAAATGGAACCGTTTATCCGATTAAATTTAAATTTTGAGTGGTCATTGGGACAAATATTTTTTTAAAAATTAGACAAATCGGCCAAGAGCTTTATAACTTTTAAGAGTTTCTGATATTTTCAGAAACTGATTTCCAAGAGGTCAACCTTTTTAAATCAATAAATCATCAGTAATCAACAAAAATAAATCAGTAGATACATGGATTTTTATAATGTAATAACTACCCAGAAAAAAAACACTCCGTGTAAAAAAGGCAGCCAAGTCTCTTTACTTTAAAAAAATTCAACACCGAAAAGGAGTGATATCAAAAAAGGAGCCAAGTCAATGACATTTCCAAATATTTAATCGTATCTTTGAAATAAAAGTATAAACACCGAGAAATACTTTACAAAAGGACTTGGCGCATCGTTTTTTTAAAGACATCATTCTATCCTAAAAGTGGAAAGAAATTTACAAGTAGGTACATTTTCCTCTTTCTATTAGAGCCAGAATCTATGAATCAAGCTACTTTTAGTAATGACTATTTTATAGTTTTGTCAATGGCGATAGAAGCATGATTTTATGCTGTAATATATAAGTAATATAAGGGTGAAAGAATTACATAACAATTGGAAGTGGTGAGAATGTAGGTTTCTTTGGAAAACTTCCATGGAGTCAGGAGTCAGGATCCTCATCAGTGTGTTGTGTCTAATGTCCGCCCGTCCGATCGGGTAGCTCAGTTGGTAGAGCTCTCGCCCGGCAAGTGAGAGGTCCCAAGTTCGTGCCCCGGTTCGGTCGGATATTTTTCACAACACACATCCCTTCATATCAATTGGAAGTGGGCTCATACATATTCTTGCAGTACTGTTAATATGGCGATATTAGACTGGTATCTTTTCATAATTTGATCTTGACTGAAGGAAATCATGAAACGTTGTCAAATAATTACTAACTAATGGAACACAATTATATATTTTTGAAGTGCCAAGTGTATAAAGTTAAATTTTTTAATAGAAATTCAATATGACTGTCTTCTTTGTGAAATGTATTTTTATAAAATGTGTATTAATAGAAATTGTTACATGATGAGAAGGTATAACGCATGAGACTTAATTATATTCACCACGAAACAATATTACGAAGATAACTATTGTGTATATTTATAGAAAGCATAGACAACAAGTTTCATAGCGTATATATTCATATAGAAAATATTTTACAGAAGGTATGTATAATATGTACCTAATTGAAAGATGTTTCCCTATTATTCTAAACATTCAAAATGACGGTTGTATATAAATGGCACATGCTTATGAATAGAAAAATGTCTTTAAAAAAACGATGCGCCAAGTCCTTTTGTAAAGTATTTCTCGGTGTTTATACTTTTATTTCAAAGATACGATTAAATATTTGGAAATGTCATTGACTTGGCTCCTTTTTTGATATCACTCCTTTTCGGTGTTGAATTTTTTTAAAGTAAAGAGACTTGGCTGCCTTTTTTACACGGAGTGTTTTTTTTCTGGGATATCACTTCTTTTGTTAGTTTATTCATACAGCTTGTAGCACAGCTTGTGTCCGTGCAAGAACTTATTTCTTTAAAAAAATACGCCTATGCCGATTTGGATACTTAGAAAAGTTGCGTTTGGTATATAAGATTAAAATAATTTTCCAAGAAGAATAGCTTTAAGTTTCGTTACAATCGGTCCAGCCGTTTTCGATATATGACGTCACTTCCGGTTTTAGCAATGGCGGCCGAAAATAATGTCGTCTTGAATTCATAATTATTACTCCTACACATTTCCAAAATTTGGTTGCAATCGGTACAGCCGTTTTTGATATATGACGTCACTTCCGGTTTTAACAATGGCGG
Organism: Leuctra nigra; assembly: GCA_934045905.1. Lineage (NCBI taxonomy): Eukaryota > Metazoa > Arthropoda > Insecta > Plecoptera > Leuctridae > Leuctra > Leuctra nigra. Next base: position 20,182,573 of record OW203767.1, on the reverse strand, counting down.
CCGAAAATAATGTCGTCTTGAATTCATAATTATTAGTACAACACATTCCAAAATTTGGTTGCAATCGGTACAGCCATTTTCGATATATGACGTCACTTCCGGTTTTAACAATGGCGGCCGAAAATAATGTCGTCTTGAATTCATAATTATTAGTACAACACATTTCCAAAATTTGATTGCAATCGGTACAGCCATTTTCGATATTTGACGTCACTTCCGGTTTTAACAATGGCGGCCGAAAATAATGTCGTCTTGAATTCATAATTATTACTCCTACACATTTCCAAAATTTGGTTGCAATCGGTACAGCCGTTTTTGATATATGACGTCACTTCCGGTTTTAACAATGGCGGCCGAAAATAATGTCGTCTTGAATTCATAATTATTAGTACAACACATTCCAAAATTTGGTTGCAATCGGTACAGCCATTTTCGATATATGACGTCACTTCCGGTTTTAACAATGGCGGCCGAAAATAATGTCGTCTTGAATTCATAATTATTAGTACAACACATTTCCAAAATTTGATTGCAATCGGTACAGCCATTTTCGATATTTGACGTCACTTCCGGTTTTAACAATGGCGGCCGAAAATAATGTCGTCTTGTATTCATAATTATTAGTCCAACACATTTCCAAACTTAGGTTGCAATCGGTACAACCGTTTACGATATATGACGTCACTTCCGGTTTTAAAAATGGCCGCCGAGAACACTGCAACCTTGAATTTATAATTATTTACAAAGTACGTTTACTTATATCTATTTTAAAGTATAAAGTGGTGAATTTAGCGTCATTTAGCATATTTATGACGTCATTTCCGGTATAGGTCATAAAATGTGTGACGTCATTTCCGGTTTCGATATTTGAATCATCAAATATTACTGATTACATAAAGTTGACCGTCTAAATCGTTTAGCGCTGGTTTTGTTCTAATCTGTTTAGCCGTTTTTGAGACATGATGTCACTTCCGGTTTCAAAATGGCGGCTTCCGGTTGGTTTTATAACAAGTCAAATGAAATATCAAAAGTACAAACGTTACATAAATATCAAGACAATCGGATCAACAGTTGTTGCTGAAATGCAAATCGATGTATATTAAATTTCATGACGTCATTTCCGGTTTATTTAAAATAATGTTCAGTCTTTTGATATTGATAATCCATATAGATGACCGTCTGAAACGATTGGCGCAAATTTCGTTCCGATCGGTCCAACCGTTGACGAGATATGACGTCACTTCCGGTTTCAAAATGGCGGCACAAAAAATTCATGGGGACAAGGTTAAATCAGACGCCAAAAGTGCACACGTGGTAAAAATGTGAGATCAATCGGTTCAGCCGTTTAGGCTGTGGCCTGTTTACCGGATTTTAGCTCCAGCCTACTACTAAGATTATTATTATGAAAACCGCCCTAAAACACAGTTTTCACGGCCCTCTAGCGCGCAAAGGGCGTAACCTATTGTTCCCAAATTTAGTATATGTTGTAGGGTGGGCCATAGCTCGAAATTAAGATATTTCGCAACAATGTGAGATTTCTCAATTTTAAGATCCAGTAGGCCGAAAATGCCACTTTGATGCTTACAGTAAAAGTGGGTTTGCTCCAGCCTTTATATGAGAGTGTGCGCGCGCCGTACGACTTGGCTGGCGTGGAGCGACCGCTCCACTAGATACCACTATTTTGCTAAAATATCTACCAACTACCTCGCACATTCGTGCTTAACACTAAGTAATAAACCATAATGGAACATAAGTACCACTACTTATGTTCAATTATTCTTTAATTAATTAGTATCATTATGGTTAGCATTCTTCAACAATTAAATATTGTTATTCTGAGTTTTCAAAAGGTGCTCTTCTCTTCACAATGTAATAATTAACATCATTATCTTGGATTGTTTTGTTTTGTTTGGGCGAACATCGCCAATAGTAATGAAATATTTCAGAGAATCACTTCGACATCATATTCGACTCGGAGCCAGTGCATAATTTAAAGGAGATACTTCGAAACGTACACAAACCATTCGCACACAAAACTTCTTGAAAATTAAACTTAAAGTTTTAATTTGTCTTCTGATAATTGAACGACTAGGAAAACGCTCTGTGTAACGCGTTGATAAGCGAGCCTTCGTATTGCATGCGAAATCATATGCGTTTGATAGATTATGCTCTACTTTGGATGATCTACTTACTAGAAGACGATGCATCAAAGGTGAAGTGATAATTTATCATTTCAATTTATTTGAATAAATATGAGTGATTTAAAAAGAAGCATAAAATGTTTGTAAAATGTCGATATTAACTCTTCCACTTCTCCACAGATTTTCTGAAAATTAAAAAAAAAATATGGTCCCAATGTCCATGCAAAGTTTTAAGTTGATCGGTCAAACGGTTCCATTTTTAATTTTCAAACAATCACACGATCTCGTTCCAAAACTAATTTGTGTGCAAAATTTCAGATCGATCGTGCATTGCGGACATTCGGGCATTTTCAGATCGGGCATTACCTATACAAAACCACATACAAAAAAGCAAAAAATCAAACAGAGAAAGTGAAATAAGAGTCCCGTAGTGACGGTAGACACTTAAATCCATCTTTATTGATTAGTCTGTGTACTGTTCTCCTTCAACGAAGAACCCTCTCCAATCATTATGTCATTTCACTCACTTCATGATGGAAATTATTGACATTAAATGATGAAATCGAATGATGAAGTCATTGGACATGAATTATTCAAACATAAACACGTAAGTGAAGTTTGCAATCGCAATCTTGGTGCTCAATCCTTGTAACACAATTACTGTCTCCGAGACATCTCAGTGATTGGCAATTAGACGGTGAATGTGATGACGTCATATACTTACAGCGTCGAGGCGATTGGTCAGACATTCGAACGTGTCGTAGGCGACGTCGCAAAGCGTCCGTCCGTCTGAAAAATAAAAACATTCGGGTCAAACATGTTTCGTTCCAATAATTCAAATCAATTTCGTGGAAACAGCTTGGGTATGCTTTTTCAATTACAAAAGCATCCGTAGGCGTCTTTTATTCAAAATTTAGTAATGTTTGAGAAATCTCCTGTTTTTGGTATAATATTTGTATTTTTTTAAATTTTATTTGTCACATTACTTATTATTGCTGTTTTTATGAGGTGTAAATATACCCATGTATCGACATCGTTATTCAATTATTTTGGTATTCTGATTTTTGCAATCAAAAAATGGAAAGTAATCGTAAATAGCAATATTTTTATTTTAAAATCTATGGTCAACCCTGTATTGTGGACAGCAGTCAATAAAATTTGAATTTCTCTTTGTGTGAAAACAAAAAAATTATATTACATATTAATATCTTTAAAAAAATGGAAATGGAATCTCAATTTTTTTTTTTTTTTTTTTACTAAAATGATTCTGACTTAAGGTTGCATGAGGGGATGAGATTTTAAAACCCAAAAGTGACTGAAATTTGGACTTTCACAATTATTTGTTGTTGAACCCGAAGACTCACGGCAATATAAAATAGCAGGCACTCACCGGGCATTATCTGGCTATTTTATGATATTTAAATGAGTTCTACCAATTTGCCCTAATTAGAATGCTGGTTGTACGAGTGAGTACCCTTTAATGAAAACTTCATTCGGGCCACCTGCATAAGAAAACGGCTGAATATAAAAAATCGGTATTTTTTGTGCACATCCGGAATCATTACAATTTGTCAGTCTCCTATTTTATAATGTAATGTCATTAATATTTAATTAGGAAAAAATTAAATACTGAAATTAAATTAATTGTGATTATGTTAGTGAGGCCTCAAGATATTCAGTACTCCCCCCCCTAACTCAAGAGTTTCATTGTTTACAGCACGTTCCACAGTCATAAATTTCCCAGACCCTCATAAAATAACACCTTTTTCATACAACCTGTTTGGTTATTGAATAGAAATTGACCCTCGCAATATTGAACAATTTAAGTGCCAAGACAACAATGTCAGGTAGATTGGCGGAAGGATTCGAACCCCCTTAATTGTGAAACCTTTACAGGAACAATTAATTACGTAGCTTTCCTAACTGACAGGTCTAAAGTTTTGCTTTATTTGCACTTTCGTTTAGATCTGTCAGATTGAGTTCGTTACCTGTAAAAAGTTCAAAACATTGTTTTAAACAAGTAAAAATAACACAGTCCATTCCAAAATCCATTTTAAATAACAGGCCATTGCTGCGAAAATGTACACCGTCCCTACTTAATACATATAATTACTGCTCAAACTCCATAACCACTTGTGTTTTCATTGTTTACATTGTTCTGGTATGGAAATGGGAGGAACTGGCAGCCTAAGTGTGTTGCTAGCTTCACGCTGCATGGGTATGCTGCATTGCCACATTTACTCCATGCACTCTGCAGGAAGGATGCGATCTCATGCTTGACACAATGCACGAGAGTAGAGCTGACAACAGCGCATTGTAGCACTTCTATCGCACTTCAAAAACATTGGCCTTCATCGGCCTTTCACAGTTTTGAAATAAATAATAGTGTTTTTTTGTAAATACTACTCGAGAAGGTATTCAGTATAGAGTAAAAATGACTGAAGTGGTTTGGTAAACCTTGAAGAATAATTTGTTCTCAACCTTTTCGATCATAAAGAGGAAAACTAACATTCTATTTATACCTCCCCTAATACATCTTTACATGATGGACAACTATTAATAACCCATTCACAAAGAATTTGTTTCGTATATCTAACAGTATTGGTTTCAAGCTTGACATTTTCTAAAATAAATTCCCAATCCACGAAAGTTCTGCCAAGCTAAATATTGTCAACTTGTAGGCCAAGTTCTGTGGAGAAAGTTGGTCCCAGTGAACTGAAATTCTGTTAAATGTCTAACTGTATTGTGACTGTTTCTGGAGCGGTCTCTGAGGATTGGCGAGAGAATATTACTCTATAACAAGAAACAGCCTACAATTCTATCAGAAATCTATCTACTTTATCACTGAAAAATTCGAGAACAATCTAAACTTTAATGCGTAAAATTATTACATTTTAAACTTCACGACAAGATCACCTTGTATACCCTTTTCAATAAATGTATTACACATGACAAATTTTGTACAGTTACATAATCGGAAAAAAATACGATATAGTTAATATTCTAAGCGCATCTTGGAGAACTTTTGAAAAATTCGCTCCACAAAATGTTTTACAAAACGACAAGCAAAGGTACGTATTTTAATTTTTTTAAAATCACAAATATAAATCTTCCATATATCAATACAATGAGTACAAAAAAGTTTGAATTCACCTTTGTTGGAGGTATGGCCTTGCGGTTACTTGGACTTTAAAAGTGTATTAGCGTAAAACCATTTTACTTGGGTAGTCTAAAGTTATACTTCAGTTGATGGTAAAGTTTCGTAAAGGTCAAAGCTTTAAGAGACCCTCTCTGGTCAAGACTCCACACAATAAGGCGGACTTTTGCTTTTAGCTTTGAGAGGAAGGCGTGAACTTTAAGACCACACTATCTTAGACGAGTATTAAATTATTTTATGACAAGCAGCAAAACATTAACGGTGATGACAAGAGGCTGGTGGTGGTAATGGATACTGATCTTCAATGATCTGGGTACCGAGGCATAAAACTAAAACTTAGAAGCACCACTCACAGCAATGCGGCTTTTGTGATAGGGCACAGGTTTCAAAAAATAAAACAAAGCACGACTCAACTAAATACATTACAGAATTTTGCAAAAATTATAAGCTACAAACAAGTTCTACTCGCAAACAAATATAGCAGCAATGTATAATGAATACGTTATAGTGAATTTTAATTTTAGGTACACAGAAAAATTATTATTTCCAGCATGATGATGTTATCCTTGCATAATAAAATTGGCGCCAATGGAACTAACTAAAAACAAACTGGTATGCACTTGTTGAATGTTGCAAATGCCAGACAGAGGCGTAATACAGTCGTAGTAATTGTCGCAGTGTTAAATGTAAAATATTGGGATAGTTCCACCTCTAATCAGGAACGACGACCAACTTAGCTTTCCCCACTTCTATACGACCCTATCTGTACCTATCATCGTAACTGATAAATCACACCGGAAAGAAAGAAATTCTACAATAAACAATAATATCTATATTCAAACTAGCTTTGTACAGGTATGTATACTTTTTAAGTGGGTCGATCAATTGGAAAAGGACGTGTAAAATAATAATATGATGTATTGCTGAAGTTTCTCATCTTTCATCTCATGTTTGGCCAACGACATCAAAGACGAAACCCAACACCGGACTAGACGGAGGCGATAATGATGGACTTACTTGTTGAGGTGGAGGCACTCTCGTACGCCTCGGCAATGCACAGTTGGGCGCCAGTTGCGGTGGCGTTGTAGTAGCCCTTCTCGTCGACGCCCTCCGTGTAGAGGCGCACCAAGCCCTCGGGCGTCGGAAAACCGTCGGAGTCGATCTGGAAAGTGGAGTTGGAGGAAATCAGAAGACAAGAGGGAGGGAAATTGAAGCTATTTTTAAAATGAATCCATTCATCATTTCTGCATCAAGAAATGTTAGTATGTCAGTTGACCAACTAATTCATTCATTCATTTAGGTTAAAAAATATTTAATTACATATTTATGTTTTTTATTATCTTCTATATAAATCTGTACCTCAGAGGTAGAAAATGTCAATTTCAATTATTTTAAAGTGAGCTCAAAAACCAGTAATCTGTCTTCTTGAAATCTTAGTTGTAATGGTGACGCCAGTAATTTTTATGAGAATACTCCAGTATGCATTTGTTAACTACAGTCAATTTGAAATTGAGATAGTTTGATTTTATGATTCCAAACTTGTGCAAAGAAAAAACTAGAAAATTGACTTGGGCCTTCTGCATTCGAGATCTTTGATTCGAGGTACAAAAATTACCTATTTGGTATTTTATTTTGGGCTATAGTAAATGGTTGAAGCGACGTGGATTGAGATATTTTTCTTTACTAACTCCATTTCCCATACTTTTGTAATACCATGTTAAAACATCATTAGACATCGAAAGATATACAAAAAGATTCAGAAATGAAATAAAAAAGAGAAGCATAGAATCAAAAAGCATTAATTATAAAGGGAACTGTAAAATGCGTATCTTTTTTGCTGATTTCTTAATACATTTAAAGAAAAATGTCTTGTCTTGTAAAGAACAAAAACAGCCTCGTGCTCAGCTGCAAATGATGCAAATTAATTGACGAAAGAGAAATGAGTTTTTGCGTCGTGTGACCTCAAAGTAGATGCAGTCTCAACTGTCAAACGATTTGTTAACTCATTCGCGTCGTCAAATTGGTAATCATTTATATACAATGACATAAAATCGAATTACTTACATTCGGTAATGTTTTAAATAATTTGACTTTCACTTACGGCTTTCACTTTTCGATAGACACAATGTAGAAGGCACTGCAAAAAAAAAACAGGATTAATAAATTATGTAAATCAATAATTGGGTGATTTAATGTGACATAATTTTATATATGTTTTTTGGCAGCTGTGCCATCAATTAAGTGATTAAAGATATTGAGCAGGAAGTTGAAAGTATTGGGTTATTAAAGGGAAATTTGTTCATGCAACTAAAATGTAGTCAGTGTAAAGAATAAACGTTCTCAAAATTATATGAACCCAATTAAATAAGGCGAGGCTTCTTGGTTTCCTTATTCACATTATTTTGTAATATTCTGTTTCTTTGTGGACATTACAAAAAGCGAAGTTTACAATTGCACTAGAAAACATTTATACAAAAACTATATAATTTTAGTTAATTTTTTAATGCACAAAATGTCAGATAAATTTAAAGTTAGATTCTGCTAGATATTACATTAATAGTACACATAATCATTGTGTTGCATTGCATAATAAATAACAACATTATTAAATTTCAAGAAATGTCAACTTTAAATGGGACTTAAACTTTCAGAAACATAAGCGCAGAAATAGTAGAAGTTCAGCTCGTGCAGAATTCTGAACAGAACTGTCAGTCGCTATCTTCAGCGATCATATCAGTTTCAAAAAGAAATAGTACACAACATCTTAAGGACTTTTCTAGAATATACACTGGAGTGAAGGGCCATTACATGGCACTTACGGTCACTTTGAGTGACATTTAACATCTCTCTCATGGGTGAAACGTCACTTGGGTTCGAGAAGGGAAAGAGAGAAGCTGTGTTCCTTTTCCAGATCACAATCTGACAGGTGGACGACCAGAGCATGAAATATATACTGCGATGGTGGACGAGTTGCGAGACGCGATTTTACCTCAGGGAGAAGAATGACATAAGAAATTGAATGAAACTGGTTTACAGCTGAGGACATAATCGCAACTGCCGACTTGCAGTTTGACTGGATGTCATTGACATAATTAAAAGTGCAACTGCAGTTTAAATGATTTCATCAAAAGCAAAGGAAATAAATTTGGGTGTAATTTGCTAAGGGCCCGTATTACCAAAGTTAATTTGAGCCGGATTAACTAAATATTGGATTAAATTGGCGGCACAGCCAATCAGATACCTCCAAATGATAGAAACAGCTGAATTTAATCCAAAAGTTAGTTAATCCAGCAAATTTAACTTTGGTAATACCGGGCCTAACAGAACTGATTTACAACCCCTCTACGATGTAATTTATTAGTTATACTCAATTATTAATTGACTTGTGGTGTTATTTGTGATTGTTCTCTGCAAACAACTTGTACGTACTCGTTGCTGCTAATAGGAAAACGCTCTGCTTAACTTTTTGATAAGTTGAGCCTTCGTGTTCCATGCGAATTCATATTCGTGTGAAAGTTGCTGCTCTACAAAAGACATTGAAAATAGCAAGGAAGACAATCGAACCAAATGCGTCAAAGGAGCAGTGAGAGTTTCACTCTAATTTCTTTGAATAAATTTTACCAAAACAAGCATAAAATGTCCAAAACATTTCAAATTCTGAACAGATTTGTCTGAATATTGTAAAAACCATCTAAAATGTTGGCTCCATTGACAATGCAAATTTTAAGCTGACCGCTCTACGGTTCCATTTTCAATTTTAACCAATTCCACGATCTTGATGAAAAACTATACATGTGAATTTTGACCGCTCATATAGCATTAGAGTGTGTGCAAAATATCAGATCGATTTGTGGAACGGCAACAAAAACAACAACAGGGAAATAGTTGCATAAACAGCTCTCATTGACATCTTTCCGGCTTCCAATGTTAAAGGGTTTCCATGACCGGAATTATTTTCGTGACACGGAACGATTTTCGTAAAATGGCGGACATCAACCAATCACAAGACAGAGTGATTTCGCTACGATTTTTTCTCTGTCTTGTGATTGGTTGATGTCCGCCATTTTACGAAAGTCGTTCCGTGTCACGAAAATAATTCCGGTCATGGAAACCCTACTTTAATCATTTTTATAGTTGAAGTGTCTATTTTATTTATATGAATTGTTCTTTATGGAGTTGTTAAATAAACCATGAAGTTATAATCTGTTCATCTCTTTGATTATACTAAAACTTAAACTATCTTCTTTGCACCAACTTGCTTTCACAGCTCGTTATATCGAAACGAAATATATATATTTGCATCACCATTCTAACGGAAGGACGAATTTCAACTACTTCTCGCTTTGATACACAAAGTCTCTTTAAACCCAAGCTGGTGACTTTTTGTAGCTCTAAACTTCTACAAAACTTTGTCTGATGCAGCTTTTGAAGTTGTCTTCTCTCTTCGAACAGCAATCTACGCGACGTTGATTGGGAAACTTAAATCATTGCGCATCAAGAAAGTTGTATGTTCCTCTACCAAGAGTTATACCAAGAGTTGATGTGACGAAGCTATTGAAATATTGTCAGAAGAGTTTGCAAAATGTTTTGTTTTAATTTTGTGATCAGTGAGAATATAGTTGGATTGAGAATGAATAGATTTAGGTCATAGCGAGCAGTTGACGTTCTCAGAGAATTTGCTGGGGTTTCATATTATTGGAATATTTCAGTCATTCCAGGATCATTCCAATGATGTTTCAATTATGTATGAAGTTTGTTGAAAAGCGTACATACAATTATTATTTAGATAAAATGTCAAATATAATACTGCAATTGCTTTTCTATTCGACAACTTAATAAAGGAAGGTATAACATTGCTTTCATATAAATACGACTGTTTAATACTATAATACAACAAGTCATTTGGACAGGAAGAGATCCCAGTTCATGTCCCGGTTTAAACGACTACTTTCCAAACATATTCAGTTCATAACTACCATCATTAATTTATATATCTCATAATTGCTTGAATTACGAAACTATAATTTTCACCTGTCCAAACTTATTTGTGAGAGAATCAAGAATTTATCGACAAAATAGTAACAATCTTTTTTGCAACCTTCATCTCTCCACATTAGTTAGGTGATGGAAGGAGCTTTAATCCCTGAAACGCTTGAATATGTAACGATCACATATCCATCACACTTACCCCCGCAATTCTTCTCTCATCCTCGTCAAAAGCGCTCCTCTTTCCTCTAACCGTGTGGCCGGCGTTCGTCGCCAATTGTTCCGAATTTGTCAAATGTTCGCGGTTGGCCAACTGCTCAGCTGCCTGTTTGACATTCAGCTCTCCCAACACCTCTGAAAAAAATCAATAAACACACAAATATGAGCTTATCACTTGTCCGTGCTGTTTCGGTCGAAAGGTTGGTAGCAGTGGTTGCCAGTGATTATTCCAATAGTACAGGAATGGGAGCTGTGCTTTTATGTTGATATATAAACAGATTATTCAAATCAAAGTGCGCTTGAGGTTTTTTGTAGGTTTTGCAGTAATATTACCCAACAGGAAATGACATTTTGACTGATAGAAAAGTTGAGGAAAAAGCGCTACCGGAGTATTTTTTTGCTCCACCTTCTGGAAATTCAAATGTCTGGCAAGAAAATGACAAATTGGTTATTATATAGAAAAATATGTGAGATTTTGCTGAGGTTGAAGAATTGTGGTGATTTTAAGGAACGACAACTTTACTTTTCTATTATTTTGTGAGAAGAATCGGAAGTGTGAACTTCAACTTCGTGATTTGTTTGAAATGCAATTGAAATCAGTGATATGGATGTGTTCATTAACATAATATTTCACGACAACACAACACAAAGCTAACTTCTTAGTTAGGTTTACACTTCCTCGCTAACTGTTTTATAAAGAACTCCTTAGATAACTAGTAAACTACGTGTAATGAACAACAATCATACTGATTAATATAATGTTACTTAACATAACTCCTCACATAACCTAACATACTGAGCAAATCCTAACTAACTCAAACTCTGAGGTAATGAATTAAGAATTGAGGAGAAGGTATAGATTTAGCATAATATTTCATGAAAACCCAACTTACCTACTTACTATAAAAAAATCAAGCTCAGTTTTAAAATGGTTCCACGTCAAAGTAAAAATAAATCTAAAATCCCTTTTTAATCAATTTCAGTTTCTTTCAATTTTCACCAAATCCTCTTTGTCCGAACGAAGGAAGGACAACAGGCCTCCAACTGACGCGTGTGCACCAGAGCTTTTCAACGAAACCCGCGTAGGAAATCTAAATCCCGGTTTTGTTATAAAATGCACGTCCATCAAAAGCAGTGTGTTGACATGAGACGAGAACTGACAGCGGAGGGATGTTTGTGGAGTAACAGATAACCTCAGTGTGGCGTTCTCATAGGCTCTGGAGCAGAGGATGGGATCACACAAATCCGACGAGGTTGAAATTCTCGGCCTTTTCAAAAGTGGTCTCTGAATTGCGTTTCAGCTTATTTATAATTAAATCTTTATATATTATGAATGGTGGACTATCCAAGTTCTTTCAAATCCATGAAACGCCACAGGACATAGGTATGACTGAGCTGAATAATGTCAATAAATAAATAAATAAATACTATTATATGGTTTGGTTTTACAAGAATGTTTATTTTAAACATTTTCAAACATGAAATCGGGTAATCTCATAGTATAATCTCATGTTCTGTAATTTCTATGACGATTTCTTGTTTAAATATTATTTGGTTTGAAGTTCAAGCACTGAACTGAACTTAAAAGGTCAAAGCTTGACTAAGCTATAAATAATGTGTTTTTTTAATGAGAAATGCGAGATTAGGAAAAATTGAAAGAACTTTTTTCCTGTTTGAAAAGGATTTAGATTTAATTAAAAAAAACTACATTCTTAAATATGTTTGATTATGTTCAATCCCAGCGGTATTAGCTAAGACTTTAACCTACTCGATCTAGCTGGATGATCGAGCAGGTGGTTCCTAAGACTAGACAATTGGATTTAACAATGTTTAATATATTTCTTCAATTAAATAATATCTGACACACTTCAGAAATAATTCGTTTTTTAGCATAATTTTGTTTAATTAGGTACATAATATATTATAACCACTCTAACAGCAGTGTGTATCACAACCCTATTGTCCCACGTCCGGCACGGGGGCTCAAACCAGGGCCATCAATAACGTCAGCAAGTGAGGGATGTGGGGGGGGGGGGGGGCATTAGTGTCGGTCGCAGATGCCAGCAGTCGACATTATGTGTATGCTTTATATCAATTAGTGTTCCGGTGAAGAGAGGGGGGAAGGGGGGGGAGGGGGGGGGGGGGTATCACATCAACTGTCATATACACGGCAGTTAAATCTGACACTCTGCGGGGTATATTGTCAGTTGCATTATTTTGTATCACAGAATTAATGTAAAAATTGAGACTGATAATGGATTTAAAACACGTTGTTGTGTTGGCTATTACTGATGATATCATTGACAGGTTGGCTGTTCGGACCATTATTCGTTTAATGAGCTACAAAAGAAAGAAAATGACGTATTTCACTTGCCGTTTGGCGTTTACTAAAACATTCAGGTCAATTGTAAATCAGATTTCAATAATCTCCTCCAAGAATAATTTTATGTTTAAGTTAAGAGCACTAAGAAACAAGCTATAATTGTTTTCCGTAATTTATGATTTCCGTAAAATCCTTTGAATCTTTAAAAACTGTACAATTAACTCATTGTTTTCTTTCTTTATTAAAACTCTCTTGAGCCAACTTAGTAGAAATATACAGAAAGAAACGCTCATATATTGTCCCGAAGTTTCACATAATTTTCCATAAACGAAGCGATACAAGGTCGGAAGAATAATATGAGTCCAACTGTAGCCAGTAATTCCGAAGTTTCTTTATATTACTGTAGAACCAAGAGCAATTATGTGCTCCCAATTTAAGTATTATTTTTATTTGTATAGTTTTACACAAATGTCCAAATCTCATCGAAACTTTGTAAACTGTATTACAAGAAATCCTGTGCGTACCTCAGAGGTAGAAGGACCAACGATATGTCCATTTTCTCGATTGTTCGTTGCATACTTTTTCATGTAATCTCTACCATAAAAAACACTTCGTGTAAAAATACCAGCCAAGTCTCTTCAACTAAAAAAAATATATGAAATCTAAAAATTCTGCACTGAAAAGTATTGATATCAAAAAATTTGCCAAGTCAAAACTTTATTTGAAAATCAAAAAATACTTGGCGCATCGTGTACATAAATAGCTTGGAAGTATAAGCCAATTATAAATTATACATGAAATATACATATACATAGTATACCTATAATGCCCTAAAAAAAACGATGCGCCAAGTATTTTTTGATTTTCAAATAAAGTTTTGACTTGGCAAATTTTTTGATATCAATACTTTTCAGTGCAGAATTTTTAGATTTCATATATTTTTTTTAGTTGAAGAGACTTGGCTGGTATTTTTACACGAAGTGTTTTTTATGGGGATATCACTCCTTTTTTTAGTTTATTATTTACAACTTGTGACGCATATGAAATAAACAATTACTTAATTCTTTTAAAAAAATCGCCATTTACGATTTGGTTACTACTAATGAAAATCTGTTGTATATTCATGTATAGTCTTTCGTGAAGAATAGCAAAGGTTTCATTCCAATCGGCCAACCCAGTTCCGAGATATGGCATATAACACTTCGGTTTTCAAAATGGCTGCTAAACTTACTGCACTGCCACATAGAATTTATATCTACAATTATTGTGTATCATTTTAGGCTTTCTGAATATGTATTCATTGTATAGAATGGGGAATATAATAATTTTTAAATTTGAATGACGTCATTTCCGGGCTCATAAATAAAAACATTCTACTTTGACTGTTCCTATTCCATAAAGATGGCATTCCGAATCATTTGGCGCTAGTTTCGTACTGATCGGTATACCAGTTTTCGAGATACAACGTTACTTCCGGTTTCAAAATGGCGGCTGAAATCTCTGACCCCTTGAATTTTATATTTACACATGATAACATCTTATTAAGTTATTATAAGCTGTCTCAAATAGTATGTATTGTATCAAAATGTAAATTTGTGAGATTTTTAAAATGTGTAACGTCATTTCCGGTTTTGCTATAAGAAACTGCAAATATTACTGATGATAAAACATAAAGTTGCCCGTCTAAATTGTGTGGCGCTGGTTTCGTTCAAATCTATTTAGCCAATATTAAGATATGATGTCACTTCCGGTTTAACAATGGCGGCTTCCGGTTGGTTTTGTAACAAGTCAAATGATATATCAGAAGTGCATACGTTACATAAATATCAAAATAATCGGATCAACCTTTGTTGCCGAAATGCCAATCGATGTATTTCAAATTTCATGACGTCATTTCCGGTTTCGTTAACAAAATGTTTAGTCTTTTGCTACTGATAATGCATATAGTTCACCGTCCGAATCGTTTGGCGCTATTTTCGCTCCAATCGGTTTAGCCGTTGTTGAGATATGACGTCACTTCCGGTTTCAAAATGGCGGCACAAAAAATTCATGGGGTGAAGGTTAAATCAGACGCCAAAAGTGCACACGTGGTAAAAATGTGAGATCAATCGGTTCAGCCGTTTAGGCTGTGGCCTGTTTACCGGATTTAAATTCCAGGAGACTACTACTACTATGATTATTATTATGAAAACCGCCCTAAAACACTGTTTTCAAAGCCCTCTAGATCGCAAAGGGCGTAACCTATTGTTCCCAAATTTGGTATATGTTGTAGGGTGGGCCATAGCTCGAAATTAAGATATTTCGCAACAATGTGAGATTTCCCAATTTTAAGATCCAGTAGGCCGAAAATGCCACTTTGATGCTTACAGTAAAAGTGGGTTTGCTCCAGCCTTTATATGAGAGTGTGCGCGCGCCGTACGACTTGGCTGGCGTGGAGCGACCGCTCCACTAGATCAATTGCAATTTGGCTGAAGTAAAAAAATATTAAGAATTCTCTTACAAAATGACTGGTGTGGTACGTCACTATAACAAAATTTATGATTGAAGACAGAATAACATGTTTTTTTTTTTAGCTAAACTCAAGAATCATTTTAAATTGACATCGGGCCTTCTACTTCTGAGCTACAGAGTTACGATCCTCAGCGTGGCGAGGATTTCTATAATACGTCAGTTTCAGTCCAGAGAGTGGATCTTTAATTTCCTGTCCAGCAAATTGCGAAGTTGGAGAAAAATCCATCTGCAATATATTTAATAAGAATATGGCTTCCAATACTAACGGCTAGAGCCGAGATATGTAATTGCATCTTCAACTATACTTCTTACTAAAGCGCAACAGAAACGGGAAAACTGGAAAACTGAATTGATTGCGCTAGTACTTTTACAGCAAAGTACGAATTCCATCCGTAAAACAATCCTTGTGGTGGTAATTTAGTAATATCTTCATTCCAACAACTATGATTAATTAGGCGAACTTGAATAATAAGAACAACATAAAAATCTTTTGTTTCAAAAAATACAATAAAAATATGTTACAGAACTGACTTTAGCAGTTTATGACCAGTAGTCAAGATTGAACGGTCATTCAATGAATGTCATTGATTGTTACAATGCCAAATGTATAGTCCTAATAAAATGTTTAAAATTTAGCAGAGTATTAATAAAACCGTCTCTTAGGTAATCGTTCTAAAAAATAAATTGTTTTTAAATGTTCTAAATATTTAGTGTATGTCTTACACTCTAATAGACACTAATTATTTTCATTTTTTTTTTGAAAGTAATATTGTGTCGAAAACTGTAGAGAAACATCTCCAGGCTCTCAACAATTTCCCTCATTCTCGGATTTTCTTAAGAGCCATCAAACTGAAGGATCCTGTATCATCCTGTTTCCCAGTCATCATATAACATATAGCTTGAAGTGACTTGAGATTGTCCAGATCCCAGGTAAGAGAATCAATCTCTTGCTAAGAGTCTCTCACTAGAAGATTCAATTACGACTCCAGTCTTGCGGATTAGCTCCTTCATCAATCGAAATCAGAGGCAATCGCAGTGCTAATAGAGTGGAGGAGGCAGTCAGGACATTATTAATTGCAGTGAATTACATGCCTTGGGTCAACGACTCTGTAAACTTCTGTGTATCTTGAAAGCATGGCTAATATACAATAATGGCTGAAAGTACTGTCAGCCGGAGATTTTTCATTTAAAGTAGAATATTGACTGTTTAAGGGCTGGGTAGTGAGCGTGGCATTAAGGAGAATTTTAATCGATTTTTATCAATATCTTTTACCAATGTAAATGTTAATAAAATAAGGCTTTGTACGAGTTTTCAGAACAGATTAATAAAATTAATTTGATAGTTTGGAATGGGTAATTAGTTTTATTTTTGTCCTACAGATATTTAGTGTCATATTTTTACTAATTTTCAGGCACTAAACATCTGTAGGACATAATAAAAATAATGAACCACTCCAAGCTATGAAATTATTTTCATTGAACTGTTCTGAATACTCGTACAAAGCCTTATTTTATTACAAATTGCATTGGTAAAAGATATTGATAAAAATCGATAAAAAAAACTCTTCAAGGTCACGCTCACTACTCAGCCGTCTTAAAAGCTCATCCCAATATCTTGAGGTTTCAACCAAGTTCAATGTAATTACAACTCACACATCTCTCAACTGTTGTCACTTTGAGCATGAACATTGTCTTCCTTTATTCATTGGCAAGTAACATACACATCACGGAAAAAATTTATTGCTACGGTAGCAATAAAAGTGACAGCAATAGTTTTCTGAATGGCCCAGCAATAATTCTGACTGGGGATACCAGAATTATGGGTACTGTAGCAAAAATTCTGGGTGGGGCTACCAGAAAAAGTTGCTGTCGTAATATTAGCAAGACATATTGCTACATCAGCAATACATTTTTCCGTGATAATTATTGAATTACCTTCCAAGATGGCGAGTTTGATTTCATTCTGACAGCGGGAGATCGTATCTTCAATGCGCTGCGGGGCCTTCAGATGGCTGCTGCATCGGCTGTCCTGCGAACAACAGTTCACAATCATTTGCTACTCGGTCATTGTTGGCGGCAATTTCAATGTTTCTTTTGGAAATGGGCGGTATTCGATGTTCACAATGAATTCACATATCGTTTTCGTAAAAAAAAACACACACAAGTTGTAATTAACTTTAATTTCCATCTGGTTTTGCCATTTAGTTAATTTCGATGGTGGATTCAGTTTCTTCCAGTGTTTCCGGGGAAGTTAGAATTCCGATGCGTCGAAAATATCTCATATCTGTTTTATGTCCAAATTTAATGTCCGATGAATAAAACTTCGTACGGTCCGAAATCGCATCTAGTGAACAAACCACTCTCATCCAGTTTTATGATGGTCACTTTTATTTTTAGTTCTGGATTGGTGGAAATATATTAAGAATGAGAGTAAATACAAATATTTACCAGTGAAGAGCAAAATCAATTCGTATTTTTATATATAGCTACCGTTACTATTACCGCTAAAATTCAAGATTATATAACTTTTCAGAAGATATCAAGAAAACAAATTGGAAAGTATACTTTTTCACCCACCTATAATTTCCCAATTCGAAAATTATCTTGTTTGTGTTTCGGTTCTTAAACAAATCACTTCAAGTTTTGTCTCCCAGCTGTCTTCTCGTTTTGTTTTTTATTTTAATGAATATTGCAAATACAATTGAGAAAGGGATAATAAAATACTCCTCCCGCTTTAAGAACTTTTGAGTTGACGCGCTCACTTCATTCTAAAATTTCTTGCATTTTTACAAAATACTCTTTTTAGAAATCAGAGTCACTCAGATAATCTAAGAATTGGTCCATTGTGAAATCGATTTCAATGATGAAAAGTTTCATTAATCTAGAAGCTTCCAAGAAATATTGTTGATATCGTAACAGACGGACATAAGTGTAAAAGAAAACACACAATCTCTTGAAATAAAATACAAATCAATTGAACACAGAAGTTAAAAGAAAGATTTTCAAGTTTTGCTGACAAAAATTGAATACCTTATTTTAAATAGAAATTCTAAAATGGTGTCCCTTTTCATCACTCTTATAAGTTCTCATTAAAAGTGGATGGTATAACTTCAATGTACGCTTCTTAGTATTATACTTCTACGTATAATTAAGCAATCTTTATAATCTGATTAAAGTCAAGAAACAATGTGTAATGAATCCTAAACATCTAAATAAGAACCACAGAGAGGATACGCTGTTGAGATGTTTGTAAACTTGCGTTTCAAAGCTTCAGACACTTGAACGCAATTCCTGAAGTTGAAGGTTATTACCACCCTTGTTCCACACTCTGATTATACTACTCAAGTTATTGTCACATTCAAGCAGAATGCTCTTAATTAAGTAATTTATTCTGACAGTCTCATTTAATTACATCACTCTGTAAATGCGCCTTGTCTTAAGTGGCAGTGATAAAACGCTTCAACCCCTTCTTAAGTGTAACCCTTAATGATGAGAGATTACAAAGATAATGTTCAACATTTAAAATAATACGAATAATTAAAATATTGTCACGATATTATACGGTTAAGAACATGCTTTAAAACAACGAAGACGTTTTTATGTGACATTGTTTATCGGTAATGCGTTGTGTCTATTTAAGTTAATTGACACTTCTCTATAATGTCATAGTTTAATAATACTTAACAGTGTACAGAAATTTTATGTTCGAGTACTTCTCTTCCTTTCAAGAATCAGTTTCGTGAAAATGAACTTGGCAGTTGCGCTGGGAATCGATTTCCTTCGTGGTTTTAGTTTAGAATTGGTATCCTAGCTTAATCATCAGCTTTCTTCGACATTATTAATTCGAAAACATTTTCTTGTATACCATAACATGAACAACTGAACAACTTTGAAGGTGAAAAATTATATATTTATCCTCCTACGAAGTTCTTGAGTTATTTCGTGTATACTAAAAGTAAAAACATAATATTTGTATTTTTTAAGATACCTATTTCATTATCCCGGAAAAGATTCAAACTTTGAGTTAAGTTTAAAACTTTACGTCAAGTTGAGCGATCGATTACTCTGTTTTTACAAACACATGTTTGATAGATATTGCAGGAGAGACGTTATAACGGTATGAATAGATATGTTAATCATCAATAGAAGACAAATAAAAAGACAGAAATGATAAAAGACATGAATAATGATGATTGATGAAATTGGCAGACTTTTAATACTATCAGGTGTTAAGTTGAATTGACATGGCAACTAACAATGAAATAATCCGGAATGACAACTGTAACCGTATGTTAGTTAATTACGTTAACAAGATATTGAAAAAACAGCTTAAACTAGGATTTTGGATCTGTTTTAAAATCATCTTTAATGGTATTAGTTTATCGATTTCCCTTTAATCGCATTAAAAAAACTTAAAAATGCTCGCTACTCAAGAACATTCTTCAGGGAATGTTCCTGAAATTTAAATAAATTGGATCACGTATTACATAATATCTGCAAACGATCCCCAAGAGCAGAGTTCAACGCATTACGTTGAAACCAACCCCGAGCGTAACAAGGCACGAAGAAAACTCATTTTATTTAGTCAAATGCAATCAGACTGGTCAAGTAAACTTCTTATCAGAGACACTCACATACTAGTATTGATCGCTTTATCACTCTACTAGCTTCAGGGCCCCATTGCTGGTAACACCTTAAAAGACGACCATTATTTTGAAAAAAATGTAATGGGCAAATATATTTCATCACCCGTATCTGTTTTATAGAATCTTCAAATTTTTTATCTCTTATCTCTTATAAACCTGAATTTACCGTGAATCAGTAAAGATCAGAATATGCTTCTACTTCTCTATCTGCTTCTACGAATGTGGAATTGTGTTATAAAGTTTCATTAGTCATAAGTTAGGACACGACCTGACGTTTAAACCCGACATCCCAGGATTGATTACGACTTTTATTGAGAGATTTTCGCGCGAATTCTTTCCATGGATTCGGAGAGAGAGAACAACTCTTACACTAAAACTTTCTGTCAAAATGAGCACGGTTGATAGGCAATCGAACCTCCAGATTCCAATTCTTGACTCTCAGCATTTTACAAGCTCAATTTCAAACGTCAATTCCGAGTAAAATGAAAGTGCGTTATTTTGGAGTCTGACGTTGAGAACTTTTGTGTACGACAACGGAATTTGAATTTGATTCACGTATCAAAATGTGCTAAAACTACTCGAAACACTATTTTTTTTCAATTTCGTTTGATTTTCATATATCTCTATTTATATATCTACGCAGATTTAAGAGCTTTCGTAAAGTTGTAAAAGCTTTGATGTGCAACTTTAATATGTAAATTATTTGAAATGGAGACTAGTTGGTGAACTAGATGAATATATTTTAGATTCTTGTCATTGGGTTGGATCTCTTTTTAACAGAGCAGTGATAATTTCTTTGACATTTTTTTGAATAAATTTAACAAATATTTCCAAACATGCATACTAAGGATGCGGTTAAAATAGGTATCAATAACTTTTGAAATTCTTGACCAATTTGTCTGAAACTATTCGAAAATGTTGGTTCCAATGGCCATAAAAAATTTGAATTTGATCAGTCAAACTGTTCCGGTTTCAATCTTCAACCAATCACATAGTCTTGTCCAAAAACTATATTTGTGCCAGCTATGACATTTAGTGTGGGTGCAAAATTCCAGATCGATTTTTTGAATTTTTGACCTGGGCCTGCCTACAAAAATTACAACAAAAAACAGAGAAAGTTATATTAAGAACGAATATTAACGAACGAATAACGAATTTAGTTACTTTTGGCCTATAGAATCGTTTCCGAATATATTTGATTTGCTTAGTTTTCGAAATACTCTCGACAACAATTAACTGATGAAAGGAAACACCTGTTCCACTCACGCGAGATTTATGTAGCAAATATTCAAAGCTCAGCTCAGCAGAGAGTTCCTCCTCTCCGAGTGTTCGCAAGTTGACGTGGAATTACATTATCCCGCCTCACCCCGCATCACCCCACATCACCCTCACATCATCATCGCAACGCCGGCTGGACGCCTCCTAATCCCGGAGATCAGCAAGGAGCGGGTTAACAAAACAATCGCGATCAGCGAAATTACAAGAGCAGCTCTATTCGACCTGGATCAAGCGGGCGAGACGAAGCAAATGAGATTCTCTCTCAAGTCCAAGTAAACAAGGAGACCTAAACGATTTTTGAGCGAGCGTAGCGAGCGTCACCACGGTACTCTTATGGCACTTTCTCTGTTTTTTTTTGTTGTTCCCTGCACTGCCTAGGTCAAACCGCCCAATCAATCGATCTGAATTTTGCACACATACTAACGTAATCTAAGCGGTCTCTGGGATAGTTTTTGAACGGGATCCTGTGATTGGTTCAAATTAAAAAAATATATATATCTTTCGATTGGTTGGTCCGATCAATTTGACATTTTGTAAAGTCATTGCAACCAACATTGTCCCCATTCATACAAAAGTTTCAGCCAAATCCTCCCATTGGTTGAAATTTGAAAAAATCTTTCCTGTGATTTTTGAAATTTAAACTAGAACCGATTGACCGATCAACTTAAAACTTCGCATGGTGATTGGGACCAACATTTTTTTTTTTGCGAATTTGAAGACTAATCTTTCGTTATTTTCAAAAGTTATTGTAATTTTAGAACATTTTATTCTATAATCTTGAAATATTTGAAAAATGATCAATAAATTTTCATCCCTGCCTTCTTGATGCTTCAGTTCCAAGACCTGTAGAGCAGCTGACACTTGCAAACGCATATCAAATCGGATGCAGTATCGGATGCATGGCTAACGCGTTACACTGAGCGTTTTCTTAGTTTTAGAATCATTCACTGAAAAAATAATTATAATTTATGATGAAACGGATTTACGAAACAAGTACTTGGATTCCGGAGGTCCCGGGTTCAATTCTCAATGCCGTTCTTTCTCGTTTTTTATCGTGGTTTCCCTCAGTTGAAGGGCAGATGCTGGGAAGGTTCCCTAGTAATAGGCCACGAACACCGCTTCCCAAAGTGTATCCTTACATTTTGTCATCATTAATCAATCATCATCACCATAATCATTAGCTGTAGAGCTGTGCAACTATAATACACAACTAAATCAAACATATTTTAGAATCTCAATATTTAATTATTGAAATTGTATTTAATCATTTTCATCTTATCCTTGCTACATTTGAAACGTGAGGATTAGTCATGCAACAGGCACTGACTGTTAAAACTAAACAAGTACCTACATACGCAAGTATTTCCCAAGTACATCATCATGATACATGAAGTACATACATAGAACTAGGTTAAATATTTAAAACATATCACACACAAATGGACTTACATTCTGAATAAAAGATAGAACGACAATTGTACTACATGTATTCTATTTTTATTTCTATTTCTATTTTTTACAAGAATATTCTCCATTCCATTATTAATTCAACGGTTTTAAAAATACTGTACAATTATTTTCTATGTATAGAAAAATTACTTATTCCAGAAATAAGTAATGAACCAGACAGACGACACAAAATACGCCTAGAAGTATGTTCTTTAAAAGTTGAACGCTGACACTCGCTCTTCTCGCGTAAGATTACCCACATCAACATCTTTGTGAGCCCCTGTTTTATCAGATAATGTTGTATATTCCGGTATAATAACGTAGGCATAGCTGTAGTTAGTAACTAATCCGCAACGACGGAATACAAACTCGGTTATTATACAAGTTAATCTTGTCGAATAGACACGCAATCATTTAGCAGGACTGAGGCTGGAGGAAACAGATTCCTTGAGTGTAGCTTTCTGTGGGTGAGACTTATGTAGTTCAGGTGACGTTTAATATTTATAACTCTTATAAGGAGAAAAACGGATACAAACTAGAAATGTGACAGAAGAGTTTTTGCAGTTTTGCTAAATAAAATAATGTATAAACTGACCTGAAATTGAGTCAATTCGGCTATTTGAACTAGTCGCCCCAAATGTTTGCCACTTAATTGTGGAATTAAATTGAAGTATGTTCTTACTTTTTTGATAATTAAAAGAAATTCCAGGAAAACAAATAGGAATTTTAATTTAATTTGAAATGTGTAAATGTTTGTGTTAGTTTAGAGTTGCGTAAAGTAAAAATCCCAGAAAAAACACTCCGTGTAAAAATACCAGCCAAGTCTCTTTAACTATAAAAAAAAAATAGAAGAAATCTAAAAATTCAGCACTGAAAAGGAGTGATATCAAAAAAGGAGCCAAGTCAACGAATTTTCCAAATTTTAATCGTACCATTGAAATAAAAATATCAACCCCCGAGAAATACTTAAAAAAAGGACTTGGCGCATCGTTTTTTTAAAGACACTTTTCTATCCTAAAAGTATAGGAAGAACTCTACAAGTATATTTTCCTGAGTATATCACATTCATTATCGACGAATCATACTACGTTTTAATATAACTAGTACTCTTACCTACTGGCAGTTTTGGTATTTTGTCAATATTCAGAGGAAATAAACGGATAAACGAATAACGAATAAACGGAAGCGGCCTAGTCTATTCGTTATTGCCACTATTTCTAGGGTCATATTAATCAATCATACTTCTCAATATCGTGACTGAGGGAAATAGCGAAAGCGCTCATTACAAGAAGGCCGTCAATGAGATTTGTATAAGTGACTAGTGCACTGAGCCATGCTGCTCAAATAATTACTGACTAGATTTTTATCTAAAGTAATACGTTATGTAATTTATGAATTTTTTTGGTATAAAATGTTAATTAATAGCAATTAATTACACGGCGAGAAGGTTCAAAGTATAATGCTGTAGTAGGTATGTTGATGTACCCACAAAACTATAGGTACCTACCAATCACAAACACAACTGTTCTGTATTTAATGCTTGTAAGACAATGCTATGTTTCTTTGCGTACTTATATTTAAATTTAAAATATTTTACAGAATGTTCAATATTTAATTTGAAAGTTTTGTCCCAATTTTTCTAGGCATTTCTGAACTACGTAGTATGTGAGTGGCATAAGCTTAAGAATAGAAAAATGTCTTTAAAAAAACGATGCGCCAAGTCCTTTTTTTAAGTATTTCTCGGGGGTTGATATTTTTATTTCAATGGTACGATTAAAATTTTGAAAATTCGTTGACTTGGCTCCTTTTTTGATATCACTCCTTTTCAGTGCTGAATTTTTAGATTTCTTCTATTTTTTTTTTATAGTTAAAGAGACTTGGCTGGTATTTTTACACGGAGTGTTTTTTCTGGGATATCACTTCTTTTGTTAGTTTATTCATACAGCTTGTAGCACATGTCCGAGCAGGGACTAATTTCTTTAAAAAAATACGCCTCAACCGATTTGGTTACTATGAAAAGTTGCGTTTGGTATAAGATGAAAATGATTATCCAAGAAGAATAGCTTAAGTTTCGTTATAATCGATCCAGCCGTTTTCGATACATGACGTCACTTCCGGTTTTGAAATAGCGGCCGAATTCCGGTATAGGTAATAAGAAAACAATCTAGTTTTATCTAGTTGATACCTTCATGAACGACCATCTGAATTCCTAATCCCTATATTTCCGTAAAATCGGTCATGCCGTTTGTAATATATGACGTCACTTCCGGTTTCATTTAGTGGTTCCTGCCGCCATTTCCGGTACCATTAATTTATTTATTCATTTTTCACAATTGATTTTTCAAATAAATAGCAGAATGAATACGCAGGAGCTAGTTCAGTTGCAATCGTTACAGGCGTTTTAGATATATGACGTCACTTCCGGTTTCAGGAATGGCGGCCGAGAACACTGCTACCTTGAATATATAAATTGTATTGTCTATGTTACAATGTAAGTTAATTATGTACGTATTTTAAGTATAATTTGTTGAAATAAGTTAAATATTGCGTATTTATGACGTCACTTCCGGTTTAGAAAATAAGAAAATAATATTTTTTTTATTGATACTTCATAAAGATGACCATCTAAATCGAATGGCGCTAATTTCGTTCTAATCGGTCCAGACGTTTTTGAGTTATGACGTCACTTTCGGTTTAAAAATGGCGGCACAAAAAATCACAAGAGGCAAGGTATCATCAGACGCCAAAAGTGCATATGTGGTAAAAGTTTCAGGTCGATCGGTTTAGCCGTTTAGGCTGTGGCGCTGTCAACAGGGTTTCCTGATATCATCAGAATCATCATCTTCAGAATCAGAAAGTGGTGTAATTTCACTGTTTTCTCGGTCCTCTAGCGCGCAAATGGCATAACCTATTGTTCCCAAATTTGGTATATGTAGTGGGGTGGGCCATAGCTCGAAATTAAGACATTTCACAACAATGTGAGATTTTCCAATTTTAAGATCCAGTAGGCCGAAAATGCCATGTTGTTGCTTACAGTAAAAGTGTTTGGTCTGCTCCTCAGTTTATTAGGCATTTACGGTATGTTGAGTGACTGTGAGTGTATAGTACGACTTGGCTGGGTGGAGCGACCGCTCCACTAGATGAAGAGCTGGAAAGTTTGTGCCGAAATGTTGTTATTCTATTCTCACTCTTGAAATTACTGTCCGTGAAGATAATTATAGTAATGATGACTGCAAGCACGTAATCTTTTTAAGGCCTCATAAAATGTTAATAATTGTATGAAGAATTAAATTAATGAATAATTTATTTCTTAGTTAATTATGTTATTTGAAATTGAATAAATAACAATAACTTAAAAACCCAGAGGTTATTCCGTCAGATTTTATTAGGTATATTGATAAGCTATAAAATATTTTGTCACTTTAAAATGACAATAATAACTTTTATTATTATGAGAATGTAATAAATGAAATAAATATAAAATTATATTATTTTGACAGTTGTGATGGAAAATTCAACTGATTCGCAATGTTGTTGCCCTGGATGAAATGTTCTTAAGTTTTTGTTGATGTTAACATAAATAATTATAGCTGATAAATGTTAATTGCATATTCGATATTCTATGAAATGAATATAAAATAGAGTCAATATTTGAACTATACTTTGTTGGCAGTGTATGCTTTTCTGCTTGTTTAGTTTCAGAGTAGACGTATTTTGTGAATGTTATTAATATTAAAATTACAATTAAAATGAATTGTAGCCTGCAGACAAGCAAGTCTGTTGTTTTAGCGGGGGTGGTACAATAATTTGCATATTTGCGTACTTATAAAATAAAGTACTCTTAAGATGGAAATATGTAATAGCTTTCAAAGTTGGAGCGTATAGAACAAATTTGTCAACAACAAATATTTTTTCAAACATATATTATAATAATTCCATAATATCGATAAATATAAGTCCATACGTCTCAAACATTTCCCATGTAACAGCAGACGTTATTATGTAATGTTATTATGTTGAAGTACTTTAAAAGTCGGCTATACTCGACAGTAAACACTTAGGACATTTCCTTAAAACGTTCTAATTTTTAAACCAGTCTTTAAAATATCGCCATATTTTTCAGATTGGAGTCGAGTTTGGGCAAATATATTGTTTTTAAAGTTTGTATTTATTGAACTAAGATCATTACTAAAAAATTATTATTTTTAGTAATTT
This sequence comes from Leuctra nigra, assembly GCA_934045905.1. NCBI lineage: Eukaryota > Metazoa > Arthropoda > Insecta > Plecoptera > Leuctridae > Leuctra > Leuctra nigra. Next base: position 20,155,648 of record OW203767.1, on the reverse strand, counting down.
TGAATGTTTCAAAAATTATGACGGTTATTTATTCTCTCCAATATTCGAGTACATCTGAACTTCCAACCTAAGCAGACCTCCAGCTTACCTTGGCGTCTGCACTCGCTCCAAGAGCAACAAGTCCCCCAACACACACAACAAGCCACAGAGCCATCACGCTAACGAGTAGACAAGTAACTGACTCCTCAACCAAAACACAGACGAAAGTGATGCATATTACACCGACAACTTTCTAAATATCCTCGTGTAGTCAAGACCTTCTTATGAAGTATTATCCAACTCCCCCCACCAGCTCTGCAAGTGTGGTTAGATGCAGTGGTTTTCAGGCGAACTTTCGATCTTCTATTAGCTCTGTGGTTTATTGAGCGACGGGAGTTCTGGCGATTGTTTGGAGATGGTACAGGGCGATATTGAAGATGACTTCGAGAGATTTCAACAATTTGAACGATATATTATATCATGAAGAGTTTTATCATAATTAGACATTATGATATTTTAATGATTTTGATATATTGTCCAGTGAAGAATGTTTGTAAAAGAGTCGTGTCAAGCCACAGAGGGTGGTGGGGGGGGGGGAGTTATTCCCCTCCGGAGTTATTTTGGTTTTTAATACTTACAATTTAACGGATTCTAAAAACAAACTTATGACTTGAGGAAATCAAAATCTTAAATGGTGGTCTCCTCTTTTTAAAGACAAATTTAAATTTGTATGTTCTACAATCTGTTTTCAACGGAACGATCAAAATCCCATAAATGGTGATTCAATTACTAACTCCTCCTTTTTATGATTTATTTATGAATGTATTTAATTGGTATAATCATAATGCGTAAATGTATATTTAAATGTTTTCACCTACAACTATAATCTTAAACCGAAATTAAATTATTTTATTATTTGATATTATCCACCTTTTTAATGTTGATAATGTTATTTTCCTTGAATTCATATTTTTATTAAGTTTCTATAAATTTGTGATACTCCCTGAACATGGTTTTTTCCGGAAATTATTTTTGTACATAATTGAGCGAGCGTAGCGAGCGTCACCACGGTACTCTTATGGCACTTTCTCTGTGTGTTTTTTTTTTTTTTTTTTTTTTGTCCGCACAGCCCAGGTTAAACCGCAAATTCAATCGATCTGAAACTTTGCACATATGCTAACGTAATCTATGCGGTCCCTGGGATCGTTTTTGAACGGGCTCCTGTGATTGGTTCAAGTTTAAAAAAAAATATCTTTCGATTGGTTGCTCTGCTCAATTTGAAATTTAGCAAAGTCATTGCAACCAACATTTTACCCAATCATAAAAAGTTTCAGCAAAATTCTCCCATTGGTTTAAATTTGAAACCATTTTTCCTGTGATTTTTGAAATTTAAACTAGAACCGATTGACCGACCAACTAAAAACTTTGCATGGTCATTGGTACCAACATTTAAGATATTTTTGCCAATTTCCAGTCTAATCTGTCGTTATTTTCAAAAGTTTTTGTAATTCTAGGGACATTTTGCGTGTTGGCTGTCAAATTCACGGCGACTTCGAATCTTCAGTTCAAGGCAAGGTAGTTAGAGCAGAAAGTTTCAAACGAAATGAAACTAATAATGACCGTTCAACAGATTGATCTGATATTGTGTACACACTAATATCATATCATATGAGTGGTCCCAGGTATATTTTTTGAACGAGATCCTGTGATTTTTGAAAATTAACAAGGAACCGTTCAATCATAAAGGTTTAATCGATCAACTTAAAACTTAGCAAGGTTATTGGGACCAATATTTTTGGAGATTTTGGAGATATTTATATACCTAAGTCTGTGACGAAATTTAAGAATTATTGGCTTTTAATGCCATTTTCGATTGACATAATTTCGGTTCGAGGTGTTGCGTGTATCCGTGCTCGCTCATCAACGCGTCACACAGAGCGTTTTCCTAGTTAAAGTCACAGATGAGCTCCTTGCGGCTTTTTGGGCAATACGTATGAATTATTTTTTTGAATGTTGTAAATAAAGCAGTAACAAAAAGAACATATCTGGAATGCTTACGGGGGCTAATTTCCCACAACGCAGGGGTGGGGGGACCTAATTCGTTTGACGGTTTCCAACTCCCCCCTCCCCCTCCCCATTCTGCGCACATTGCGCATACAAAATTGGCTCTTTATTTCATCTGTCAAATCCAAATGAATCTTTTTACAGCTGGAACTGTCTCATCCCAAAGTCTCATCTACTACTAACTATTACAAAATATCGAAGGAAAGAGGAGTAAATATGGAGAATATACACATCCAATAACACTTAAACATTAATTAGTTTGTACGATTCACTCTAATTTCACTGATTTCACTTTTATGATATGAATAAAATATAATGTAATGCTATATGGTGTAAATATTGGTTGTTGTGTTATACAGTGTAATTAAGTTTAGAAATAATTCAGTTGTATAACCTGTAATATACAGATTAAATAATTTAGAAAGACGTCGAAAATAGAATCCTCATGAAGATTTTCCAGTGAAAGGGTTAAACATCTGTTTAATGATCTTCATATTTGGGGATAGGATATTCACCCTATTGTCCTTCAAAGCATAGGACAATGGCTTTGCTAATCTCTCCTTTAATTGTGTAAAAAACCTTGACAGATTCTTAACGGCTGAGAAAACACTGCAGAATCATATAAGAAGTGCAATAAAATAAAATTGCCGAGCGAATCTCAGATCTAAATGACCTCCTGGCACGGGAATCGGTGACCGCCCTTTAGAGTCTAGTGCATTTAGTACTGGGAACTTTCGTCCGAAGTCAATAACTGAACTAAAGGACAGGATGTTTCCAAGCTATAAATCAGTAACTCAGAGGTAGAAAGCCCGATGTCCATTTTCTCGATGTTGTGTTGCACACTTTTGGAATCATGAAATAATAGACATGCTGTCCATACGTATGAAATAGGCCCAATGCAGCGTCTTACATGATGACCTTGGATTTATCCTATGTCTGCCATGGTAACAATATTTCAATCATACATTGGCAGAAAGTTGATGCTTCTCTCGCTCAGTTATCAATCAATAAACAGCTGAAATGAAGTAGAATTTGACATACACGCACATGAGTAAGTATAGTATTGTTACTTATACCACAAGAAATAACTAGCTGGACCACCTCGATAAAATAGTTATAATTTGTCAACGAACCTCAATCTCAACAACATTCTCAAATCAAATTACTCAAATTCTTGAATAAAACATCAATTTCTTCGCTCTAAAGTCTCCATTGATATCTCAGACTTTTCCCCACAATTTCTTCTTTCATTTTTCCGCGTAAAACCTATACTCCCAATAGCGGAATCACGCTAAGAACCCATTGCAATGCGCTGGCTGGAGTTGATATCAGTGGCTCCGATGGCGGAAATTCAATTATTTACAGAGTTTCCTTGTTATTGTTTCTTGGAACTAGAGACGAGACTTTATTACATTTCAATTAAGGAACTGATTTGTTTCAGCGAGGAAATTAATTAGAATCCTAATACTAGTAAGCTAATTTTGAGTGGGTGTATACCGCATCTTCAATATTCCCGGTTTTCCTCATACGCTTCAAGAAAATCTGTCATTTGCCAATAAAACAAGCATGTGAGACGGATCGATGTTCCGAATCAAGGCTCAAGACAACGTCTGAGATCATTTTAACTAATACATTAAACATGTTTTGTGTTCTTCGGTTGAAGTTCCAATGTTGGTTTGTGAAGTTGACCCTAAAAAGGGTCGTTTTAAAGACGTTTCGGCAGAGCTGGTTCTGACATTTTCAGGTGTCATGTTAAAGATGATTTCACCGAAGAATAGAAAATATGTATTAGCAACTTCTCCCAGACCCTAAGCATAGTAGCGTCACTTAGCTAATTTAACATTGGCGCGCTAGTTTCAAATGTCGACGGTGGCGCCCCTAGTAACCACAGTAGTAAACAGCAATTCAACCATCCATTGCCATTTGCATTGCATGTAAACAAAGCCAAGATTGACGTCTTTTTGCATAATTTCACCATTTACTATTAAATAGTGCTGCTTGTGACATGTGACACTTAGTACACAATATAAAATGGTAAAGTTAGCTTCACGTAAATCAGTTTTTGTTGCAAAATACTGTGAAATTCGAAAGATAGAAGACATCACGGCGCGGCGCAGAGACTGGATGAAGGTTAGTTCACTTATTTTCTCTCCCATAAATTAACTGAGTAAGATGCATACTTTTCGTTTAAGTTAATTAATTATACCTATAATTTATCTTTGAACATAGATTTGGAGAAACAGTCCGGATTCTGATCTCGCCCGACAACTGACAGTTCGTGACGAAAGAAGAATGATACGACAGTCTTGGCGGAGGCGGCCTAGGCTCAGCCTACGTACAAAGTTGAATCTAAAACCAACAAAGAAGACCAACTAACTGTCAAACAGTTTGAATGCAGTTCAGTCAAACCTACGATCACCACACGTCAAACTGGATGACTTTACACTCCTTCATACCTAGGTATATTGAACAATAAGTTTGACTTTAGCCAATACAAGCTGACTAATTGCAAGAAGAAGATTTCGATGTGAAGTGTTGTTGTTTAGTGTGTTGGATGTCTGTGGTAGGAAAAGTGTCTTCTCTTTGTTTGGCTTGTATCTGTATATTCTACGATCCGTAAGGTAGGCTAACTGAATAAACATTTATCTAAATTACGGCTTGCACTATTCAATAAGAAAGTGACTTACCTACCTACCTATTTCTAAGTAGCATAGTTTTACCTCAAAACAATTTGATTCTAGTGAAATACTTTTTGATCACAATGTTGACAGTGAGTATCAAGATGTATATTATGTCTTTATCTAGGTAACACATAGGTAGTGTAGTATGATATAATATCTAGGCATAATACCTCATAGGTTTGGCACCTCAAATTGAGTTGTAATAGCATCCAAAGGTAACACTATAATCTTATGGAGAGTGCATTTGCACATTGGTCTACCTCAAAGTGTTTTGTGCAAAGAGAGCTGTGTTTTATTTGGAATCTGAAATTAACTGTTCAATCATTTCTACTTGTGTTAATAAAGCCATGGAAGACGCATAGGCATTGGGAATAATAAAATAATGTATGTATTTTTTGTAATAGACTGACCAATCTAGGACCAACTGACTAAACCTGCTACAGTAACACTTGCCAATTATAATTGCATTTATAGCGTGTAATATCATTGAATGTAATAAATATTAAATAGTTATATCATGAGTTTTCTTTGAATTACAAAAATGATTTAATATCATAAATATTTATCAAATATATTGCGAATTCACTGAGCCATTTGAATTTCTGGCGGCAATTCTTCATCCCTTGAAAATGAGTTGCACTAAGGTGGCTACTTGGGGCGCCACCATCGGCGCTGAAACCAGTTTCATCCTGGAGTGACGCTACTACGTGAAGACGTGAACGGGCTGATCTTTATACTATGCCCTAAGTCAACTAATACATAAAACATGTTTAACCACACACGTTCAAGAATAATATTGTTTTCTCTCTTAATAAAGCATTCTTCAAATCATGCTATTTGATTTTGTATGTCGTTGACTTGCGATGTGCGTTGCGAATTCGCAAAACGAAAGAACGAAAGATGTTCGAATAACGAATATTTTCGCCGACTGAAATGTTTTGGGACATTCGCAAAGATTTCGACACTTGACTTAAAAGCGACACAGCTTGGTGCGATTTAACCGGATACGGAACTGCACGCATAGGTCATATTTCCACCGCCATGACCTTTTGACCAATCAACAATAACCTACGAAGGTTTTCTTCACCGTTAGGTTACGCAGCGGACTACGCTACAAGTCGCACAACTAAGTCGCACAACTACGCAGGCATGGAAAGGGTGTATTTCCATTTCTGCATTCGCATCGCATCGCAAAACACATCAAAATCAGAACACATCTCAAATAGGAGATTACTTAATCGATATACAGCTTTATTTGTCATGTGATTTTAATTTGAAGTAAATTATTTCATGATCTTGAGTTTGATTCAAAACACTGCTCTATTTAAAGTGGTCCCAGTGCTCCAGCCATGGTGCTTAGAATTCGCCGTAATTCATACAAATCTCTAAAGAAATAATGCCTCAAACAACAGCATAAAACCATTATCTTACCCTATTCTCCAATTATTTTAAACTATCCCAAAATAATTCATATTTGTAATGCAACGTTGTCAGATTTACGGTAAATGTCACACATTAAACACATTTTCTTTCTTATTTGGCCGGTGACCCCATATTTTCAAACGGCAGTCTTATTCTAAAAATTATTATCTTTAATTTGAGACTATTTTCAATATTTTGTCATTCCTCTGGCGGTTTTAGGAACAATTTAAGGCCAATATTCCGGGACGATTTCATGTCTCCCTGTGTTATCTTATGGGTGAAAAGATGATCTTCAATCAAGAATATCTAATTATATCATACGGTAAGGGGCAAATATGTTTTGCTAGTTGAAAGTCATTTTCAAACACAATGTGTGGTCCCATTTCCCTATTGTACAATTAGAGAGCAATGCTAATATCTCTTCATAGTCCATTAGTCGTAGATGGAATTGATGCTAATTAGCGCACCGATTGAAAAGGGACGTTGCAAAGAGAATAAAACAGGAGACTGGAGGTTTCCGTCTCTGCAGTAATGATGCTGGATGAACCATCAATGGCGATTGCTTGGAGATAATTGCATCAGTAGAGTGAGATTTTGTTGCTATTATTAGAAATTGATCATTATCTCTTGGTGGATAATGAAAGCATCTCATTAATTCCAAGATGAATGGAATAACGATCGGGATGTGTTTCATGATGCAATCGATTTCTAGTGGAGAGATGAAATTTCAAGACAGAGTAGTTATGAGAAAATGTAACTACAGGGCTGCCACTGTTTGGACAGATTGCAATTTTGAAATAGCGACGATTTGCTTAAAATGACACGTATCACGTTCAACAATGAAATAACTTTTAAGTGTGTGATGCTTTACAATTATCAACTGTATGAAATATGTATTTAAAATAATGAACGTTCTATATTTTAAAATCATAATTTTGTATTTATTCGTATTAATCGAGGGGATTTTTGAAAAATAACTCCTGAGGCTATGACAGCAACATTATCCAACCTATATTTTGAAAGTTATAACAATGTTATTTTGTCGCTTTTGTTGAAAACTAATTTTGCAGAATTGCTTTATTATGTTATACATAATTGGGTTAGGTACATTTAATTATGAAACACTTGATACTGTCTGTGATAGTAATTATTTTACAACGGGAAACAAAATAATGAGAGTAATGACAAGACCCTTGTGCATAAGGGTCTGCAAAATAGTTAGTTTTAAGGTTATGTTATGACTTAGATCAATAGAATTGCTTATAGTTCTTGTGTTGCCTTTTCCATTAATTCAATGCTATCTTTGCATAATGCAATAGTGTTATTATATAAAAATAAAATATGCCAGTTGTACTAGACTAGGAAAATGCTCGGTGTAACGCGTTGATAAGCGAGCACCTGTGTGCAGCACATCTAACCATGATCTAACCTATGATCTAACCGAAATTCCGTAAATAATCCACAAATAGTCACTTGCAGGATCAAGAGTTCAAATTTTGTTCAGAAACTGGGAAGATTGCCACAAAACCTTGCATTCAATATATAATCCAAGAGAAGCAAAATACTTTCCCGTCACTCCCAAGATCACAGAAAAGTTATATTTTTCTACAGAAAATGGCTAAGCTATTTCTTCCATAAGGATTAACATTGAAATAATTGCTAAGCGGTCGCAATGGAGTTCTAGAATCGAATGTCAAAATAGTTTAACAACTCCTGTCAATGTCAAAATAATTGTGAAACATAATGTCAGTGCCTACTGATACAGGCGCGTAGGAAGGGGGGGGGGGGGGATGGGGGGAAAATCCCCCCCTCTGATTCAATTCCCCTCCCTATGTTCTTATACATTTATGTGTCAAGAAGAAAATTTGCATAAAAAGTGTTAACATCGCGTAGAAATGCACCAAATTCATGCCTGAAATTCAAAAATTTTCGGGGCTATGCACCCCGGACCCGCATTTTGCTAGGGGATCCTCCCCCCAGACCCCCCATTGTCTCCGTAGTCATTAGTATGTCCAGGACATACTAATGTATGTCCACATTAGTATGTCCAAACGGACATACATTAGTATGTCCGTAGTCATTATTTTACAATATAATTCCCCCCCCTCTTGCAAATTTAGTTCCTACGCGCCTGTACTGATATACATAAATGCAATAATCATGGTCCATAGGTATTTTATGAACATTTCGTAGAAGTTCGTTGCTACGATACAAAAATCAAGTTTCTGATGAAACCAATAGACCAAACTTGCTGAAAATCATTTTGACCACAACCAGAATAGTAAGATAAGTTTTGTGAAAAAATTGGCCTGATCCGTTACTTCGTTTGGAAGGACACGCCAAATGCACAGATAAACAAACAAAAAACAGAGATTCGAGCCATAAGTTTCAAGTGGTGACGCTCGCTTGATTATATTGAAGTCGTGAGTGTAAGTAAGTGATCAGTCTCCAATTTTTGACATTTCGCGATTTATGGTTTAGGTCATGTTTTGGATTGTACTAGGTCTATATTAATTGGTATTACCTCAAATATATCATTTTTACGATAAGTTTTAACGAAAATGTATTTGTCAAGATAAAAGTCCTGAATAATTAGAAACTAACGAAGGCACTTACTCAAACTCACGCACCTTGAAAAATAAGTTATCTGCAACTGATTATTGACACCGGTAATTCATTAGGTAATTACTGTGTTCAGTGAATTAATTAGTTAAAATTCAGATAAGATATATCTCTAAGCAAGTCAGCTAATAGAAAACGGAATATTTTATTGGACCACCGACTTCAAACAGAATGGTCAAAGGCGAGCGAATAGTGAACAAAATGACATGGACAATATCTTGTTTTGACGATTTGTGGTAAAGCTATTTTAAGAGAATGTGGTTTAACACTTCAATCATATGGTACATTCTGGCATCTCTGGTATCAGCAGAAGACCCATGTAAGTATTCATCACAGCTGGTACCTCTTTTAAAGGCAGATACTCACAAAACAAAATCATCAAAATAAAATTAATCTTTTTTCAGAAATAGTTTTTTTTTACTAGCTCAGGGGGCCAATTCTTGAGATTCACGTTTTGAAACCGTGTCACTGTTTCATTGTTTAAAACGTAAAAAAGTTGAAGGCTAAGCAATAGTTGTCAACTGTCTCCAGTTTTATACAATGCATAAACTGTTATAGGACTACTAGGAAAACGCTCTGTGTAACGCGTTGATAAGCGAGCCTTCCCATTGCATGCGAATTCGAAAGTTTTTGCTATACAAATCTTGGAAGACCGAAACGAAATGCATCAACAATGGAGCAGTTATAAAAACCTGAAATTTCTATCACGAAATTTGACAAAATATATCCAATAACGCATAAAATTAAAACACACAGACGACACAGTCTTTTAATGACAGATTATACTCTGAAAATTTACAAAAACACCTAAAATGTTTGTCCATGACCATGCAAAATTTTACGGTGATTGGTCAAGCGTCCAGTTTAAATTTCAAAAAACACAGGATCATGTTCAACAACTTATCAAGAGACCACTTGGTTTACAATACCTACTCAGTATGTGTGCAAAGTTGCAGACCGATTTGTTGAACGGTTTGTCCTGGACACTGCTATGGCAATAACGAGCCTTGAAAATGCATGGACGGCCACAGCTTCTCTCACTTACTCAATTGTTTTGTTATTGTCAAAACCACTATATCATACTATATTTACACTGATTTATATTAAATAAAACACTAACAACACTTTTATTATCTTTCAAAATCATAAACACATGTATTTTAGTGAAAATTCGCGTGAAATATCATAATTAAAACACGTTTTGACAGTTCTTTGTTTGTTTACACCGGCCATCTTGGATATCGGCCTGGTGGATGTCAGTCCGCGGAACCAAGCTGAACATGCAGTCAGCGACCAGTCATGTAGGAGGCAGTGAAATCGGACCGCCGAGCGTCAATGAGTGGATGAGACGGTCGGCATACCCGCGAACACCCGGACGAAGACATCCTATGAAGAATTTATTATTGACGATCGGAAGATCGGAAATACTACTCTTTCCGAAAGCATCAGTTTTCGAGCGGCAATTTTAAAATGTGGAAAGAACTTAAAAAACGGACGTCTTCCAACTTGTCAAATCCAATACAAATCAATATTAGTTGTTTTATTAAAAAAAAAAAAAAACAGTGTGTAAATTAAAATCATCCATGGTAAAATCCTGTTACCACAGTAAGCTTACTAACTAATACTTTAATACTGTTTTTCATTTAAACACGTAGGGAATTTGGTGAAAATTCAAAATGCAGTATTGAGAGTACGTTTACATTGCAACCCAGAAATGTCAAATTAACATTTGAAATCCATTTCAATGGCAGCCCGCTTAACTGTACTTGTGCAAGTAAATCAAAGTTGTTCCTCCCTCAATTACCTAACTGTGAAGAATTTTAGCGTACGTCGCACTCTTCTACAGCTAGGCTAATGGCGACGGATGAATGAATATTATGATGATTGGGAGATGATGATAAAGAATAGTATAAGGATAGACGGTGGGAAGAAGGCGGCCGTGGCAAATTAGTAAGGAACCTTCCCATCATTTGCCTCTCGAAACAACGAAATAATTCAATTATGAAAGTTTAGATTTACCTGAACTAAGAAGGGTTATTGAGCGAGTCCAGTACGCTTCACGTCCCTACTTCACTATACTATTCGACACTAAAAGTTGCAAAACGCCACCTAGCAGAAAAAGTTAGCATCTATACCACGAGTACTTGTGCACATGCGCACAGGGCGCGTTCAGGCAAGTCACTTAGATGTCAATCGTAACGAGTTCAGTAAAAGTTATAATTACATCGCGAAAAAACAGAAATTGATGATTACCTTAGTGTCTACAATCAAATACAATCTGCATATTTCATTACATCACACATTCATTCAAATTCTTGTGAAAACGAGTTGTCTATTCACCAAAAATCACCAATTGACAGATGCAATATGTTTTTCTCACGGCCTTCTGAACACACATTTTCTTGACGCATCGTTCAAACAACTGCAATCTGTCAAATGCTGCTTTTGGTGAATAGACAACTCGTTTTCACAAGAATTTGAATGAATGTGTGCTGTAATGAAATATGCCAATTGTATTTGATTGTTGACACTGAGGTAAGCATCAATTTATGTTATTTCGCGATGTATTTATAACTTTTTACTGAACTCGTTACGATTGACATCTAAGTGACTTGTATGTAAAAGTACGCACGCGCTGGGATTGTACTCGCGGGAGCGTTCATCTTATATTTACTAGCGCACTCTCTAGGTACTTTTAGTGTCGAATACTCCTTATACTTACACCAAAACGCGCGGTGTAACGCGTTGATAAGAGAGCACCGGTACGTGCAACACTTCGAATCAAAATCGCCTAAAACACTGCAAATATCAAGCCAAGTAATAAAAAATGACTTCAACACCTGCTTTTCAATGCAACTTAGTAAAAGCCACACTCAAAAATATTAAACAAAATAAAATTATTTTGAAAAGTTCAAAAATTAATAAAACATTCAGTAATTTCTGACTACTGACAGCTACTGACAGTTACTGAACTACTGACAGTTGGATACTGACAGCTGTCAGTGTCCAAACAACTTTCAGTTATCAGCTAATTAGCTGTTTCTTACAGAATTTAAAAGTTTTACAATCTACAAATTACCATTAATAATAGTAATGATTTAAACTATCTACTTGAATCTTGTTCAGTCTCAATTAACTTATCATAAGAGAGGAAGGGAAGCTAATTAGCTGTTTCTTACAGAATTTAAAAGTTTTACAATCTACAAATTACCATTAATAATAGTAATGATTTAAACTATCTACTTGAATCTTGTTCAGTCTCAATTAACTTATCATAAGAGAGGAAGGGCCTTTTTAAGTTGACGAAACTATCCAGTGACAGAAGCCATTAAAAAGGAAACGCTTTGGCAACATACCTAACAAATTATAATTTGTTTCGTTGTACCACTTTAGTAATTGTCCAGCATATCATCAAACATGATTTTTATGAGTTAAAATATATTGATTGTACTACTTATAGTAGTAAATTAAACTATTAAACACGTGTGAGCTATTTCATTGATCTTTTTGAATTTCATTTGTCTGAATGAAAAATTGTTATTTTTCTAAGAACCCTGGAGTTACCATGGTAATACTTTTGTTTTTCATAAGGCTAAATGTAAAAATGTGGCTAAATGAGCTAAATGTATGAGCAAAAATAGTTTTTAAAAATAATTATCGAAACAGTCATTACTTCCCTGTCTGTATTGAGCGTAATTACCTCGAACGTTTTATGAACTAAGAAACTTATCGATTTAAAATCACATTTCGTAAACACAATAATTTCTATGAAACATCTCAATTTATTTCTGCAATTAATCATAACTTTCGTCGGTCGACAAAGAGTTTTCTTAGCCTTTGCAAGGAATGAAAAAATGCTTCATATGAAAATTCCAATAAACAATAACTACATACTAGAGAGCCTAGGCTCTCTACTACATACTCTTCTTCAAGCAAAGAAAAAACTATGTATAGATATACACCCACGCATGTAAACTAACAGTCATGAAGGTAATACTTGTTACGTTTTCTAACAATAATACGTTGATAAATAAAGGCAGCTGCCGCCTCCTCGTTTCGTTTGAATTGGGGAACACCGAGCGGCCGCAACGGACTGAATGAATTAATGAATGAATGTTTGGGTTTTACGGTGCGTCGACATCTAGGTCATTTTGCACTGAAGTTACTTTTAACTTTGTTGAATATAAGTGGAGGACATGAGGAGGGGGTCGACCTAACGGGCCCGATCCGGGGGAGTCCAGCACTGGGGGGAAGGCCAGGCCGGAATGGGGACGGACCGGGGGGTGTGAGGATTTGGGCCGGCGGAACCCGATTTCAGGGGGATCACCATCTCGAGGGTAGAGGCCGGCCTGAGGGGACCGTAAATTCAAGGGAGGGCATGGTTAGGCCGACCCAGGCTGCTCTTTGTCTGGACCTCACCATTGACCTCTCCGGCATGGGTAGCCCTTACACATGAGCATATGCTCGCCGGCGTAGCTGCAATGGATCATTGGCCAACACAAACCCCACCACCGCGATAAGGTGGCAGCCGTCGGGGGGACCGTAAATTCAAGGGAGGGCATGGTTAGGCCGACCCAGGCTGCTCTTTGTCTGGACCTCACCATTGACCTCTCCGGCATGGGTAGCCCTTACACATGAGCATATGCTCGCCGGCGTAGCTGCAATGGATCATTGGCCAACACAAACCCCACCACCGCGATAAGGTGGCAGCCGTCGGGGGGACCGCTACGGACTCCTTGAAATGCTACTCATGTTATATGAAAAATTGAAAATACGTGTAATTTTATTATTTATTGGCGGATCTTTCTCAAAAACTATACAGGTCCAAGTTAGTATGAGATGACAGTGTGTGCCAAATTTCAGATCGATCCGTTGACCGGTGCGACCTGGGTTGACGCGACAAAAAAAAACAAAAAAAATACACACACAGAGAAAGTGCCGCAAGAGTCAAGTGTAGACGCTCGCTCCGCTAGCTTAAAAACTACTCTACAAATAAACATTAATAAATCACTCTAGTATTCATGACTAACTACTGTGTAGCCACCTAGTGTAATTCAACTTCTTCTCACTATTGGCGTTTGAGCGCTGTGCAGCGTAACACATTACTAAATACTAACTGCAATAAAGCGCATACATAACAACTATGAGTGTAAAAGCGTCATAACATGTAAGCCCCTCGGGGTAAATGTGTTGTATTTTGTTGTGATCACGCTTCGCATCGATTGTTGTTCATCACCAGATGGCGCCACAAGGCTTATCGGCTCAGTTTCGAAGGTCAATTGGCCGGAATATGTAGGGCAGTGGGTGGCTTTATGTAGATGCAACCAGCTGCACTTGATACAAGAGTATTGCAGAGTAATATTAGTAGATTCAGGTTAATTAATTGATATTGCAAGTGCTTTATCAGTTTGTAATTAGTTGATGACTTCTAGCCTAATTGGAAATGTCAGCGAAGAAATGAGAAGAAAAAGTCATTAAATACGTTGCGTTTATAAAACTGTCAAATGTGCATTATAGTTTCAATTTGTACATTTTAAGTCAATGTTTTGAGAAAATGAGAAGATGTAGGTGTCACTCCTAGTGTGAGATTTCAAAATAATCTCTGCTTGTACGAATATTGATATAATTACTATAAAATACATTTAAACAGGGATTGTCAATGAATAAGAATAGGACTTTTAGATTCAGACTAATTTATCTTTGAATTGTATAAAAGAAACGAATCTCCAGTAAACACTCCAAAGTCTACAAACGTTTTTATCCCGATACTAAATACTTTTGCAAATCTAAATATTTTTGAAATATAATTATTCTAAATTATTTTTTTTACACTGAAATCTTTGATGTGTTCATTATTTACCCATGGTTTCCATCTCTTCCCCTAAATAATTCAATGACAAAAAGAATTTGTCAATCTTTATTCTATCTGCAACACTAGACACGACATAATATCGTATTCTTCATGTCATGTAAAATTCCATGAATGTCTATCAGTTGATGCTGTATACAGTTGAGTCGAAAACATTCTTGAATATAGACTTGAGATATTTTCATATATATTTATGAAGATCTTAGTTCAAATACATTTTTTATCTTCCATCCACCATATTCTTCGAGTTGTCTTTTGCCTCGGATTTTATCGAAACCAAAACGCCAATTCCTTTGACTTCACACTTTGAGGTTACATTTTGATCTGCGAACAATGGTTTCCTTTTACACAATGCCAACTTAGTTTTCAGCCAATGTTACATCCTTCCTTTCAAAGCCCCAAAAAAAAACCGCGACACCTTTATATATATATTTTATTGCTTTTCCGTTTCACCACTGAGATTTATTCCAGTTTGATTCATCTTGCCTTGAAAGCAAGACGTGGTCGGTGGCTAAAAAGCGTACTAAAACCGTTGGAGCTTTCATTTTAGCTTTCGTTTGAATTAATCTCGTGTGGGCGATACCAACATGACGACGTAAAACATGATACCAACTGTGCGACATGAAACATTCTTGCCAATTCACAGCCACTTCTTGGTTTAGAGAGATTTTCCAGAGCCAAAACATTTTCACTCAGAAAACAAAATCAAGGAATAAGATAAACCACGCAACTCGCATCTGACAGTGAATTTATTAGAGTGCTTTTACTTACAGAGAAATATCCATCTAAAAGCTCATATATTTTTTTGCTAAGATTTTCGTATTTTACAAAAGATTACATCGATTCAGTTTTGTGTCGTCCAGTTTTACTACCCATTGGTCTTAACAAGTAATACTTGTGTTTCTAGTACGTGGACTGATAAGGACAGAAAATATCCACTTTACAGAACACACAAGTAATATACTTTCTGGGATCTGAAATTGACGACCTTTTAAAAGTTTTAAATATTGATTAAGCAAGTGAACGTTTCTTTTCAACACTTTTAAAGGTCAGCCCAGTCTTTTCTGTTGCTGCTTTATACAATGCATAGTTACTCAGATGTGGGCCTCAATCTCTAATGAAAACGAAATAGTTTCAGATCAATTATGGTCGCGAAATGATTTCGTTTTATAACTATTATTATCATCAGTATTAATTGGATACATCTAATAGAAATTTTTAACTTGTTTTCAAAAGTCCATATCACACTCTACAATTAAATATGGATAATTTCCGTTTCTAGACAATTATGAACCAAATTTTGACTGAAACGCAGGAATCCAATTTTTAGTTTCATAAATTTTAATCCAATTTGTGTAGATGTTTGCGAGTACCTAAACGAGAATTGTGTTCAAAGAATGACGGCATTCTTATTATACAATATTATGTACTTTTAAAATAATGCCTTGTATTATTATAAAACTATATCACAATTATGATTTGATTTGGATTTGATATGATTTGGTTTGATGGTGTTGATGGGTTGATGGTTAACTTTTCATTAATCTTTACGAGACTTAATACTGCAATTCACTTATTCTCTCCCCATCATGGTCGATGGTATTTCTTTGTCGTCTGGTTTGAAAAGCTAAGTGACCATCGCTCCCATTGTCACTTCATCGACTACACAAAAACACAGACCGTTTATCAGTCGAAGAGACGGAATAAGGCGCCTCGACGCCTCGTATAGGGGGGCGGGGGCGTCGGGACGGACGTCGCTTTAAAGAAGTATTTGTTTCATTCTGTTTCAACAGACAGCCGAAAATCCTCTCGCTTTACTGAACAAGAGACAAAAAAGATTCGAACCAAACAAAAAAATCTTGCTAAGATCATTCCAAAAAATTTGCGAGATATTTTTATCTGGTTGGTTCTCCGATCTTCTGTGAGATGGATGAGCTGGAAGTCGTAATGGATTTTCCTCCTTTTTGTCATTTCTTCGCGAAAAACATTTTCAAATCCACGCCAACGATTTCCAAAGTACGTCAGAGAAAGAACTCAATTACATTTTCAAGTGAAAATACGGAATTACCATATTATCTTTTTTTTAAATTATCAATTCATTCCCGGGTTGGATCTTTCGGCGAAGTTCAATTGAAGTTAAAGCGTCCATTCATAGAAATATGAACATAGGTCTATTTCCTATTATCATTAACTATGACCTTTTATAATATTCAATAATATAACATGTATAGTGGATTATGTTACGAGCGCACGCAACATTTTCCTGTGAAACGTTTCCCATTCATGAAGAAACCAGACTGGCTGATGACGAAATAGCCTTTTAGTTCCACTGAAACACTTTTTAATTATTCAAACAGCTTTATAATTAGCAGATCCTTTTCATAAGTTACAGATTATTTTTTTAATTAATAAACAATTATCGATATCACACAGAAATTATTTATTTTCGGAATAGTTCAAGATTTATGGAGTATTTTTGAACCCATCACTGCTTTATTTATAATTTAGAACTTAATATTCAGTTACATATTAAACTCATGTTACTTTTGCCCTATAAATATTAATATTAACTTAATTATCTAATTGTAACTATTTTATGTTTAATTAAGTATTTTCCTTAATATCGAGTTACTTTTACATTCCTTTTTCACGAACTACCAAGTTTCATACAGATGTAAACAAATACATGAAATGTCTGTCATGTCATTGTACAAATAAACTTGTATCTCTCGAACCCGTCTAACGAAGATGTGATTCCTTAAAACACATATTTACTTATAAAACTAGCTGCAGTGATACATTTCATTCCGTTCGGAAACATCACTGAAATGTAAAAATGTATAACCACAGGTAAAACGCTTCCAAATATCTTGAAGCTATTGTGCAGAATAATATATTTGACGAAATAGGCACCGAGTGTTCGCCACGAGTGAGAGAAATTAGCAACATTTGTGGGAAGATCGTCAACTGTTTTATTTCTCATTGGCCGTGACCTAGCAACCGATCAGATGTCAACAAATGTACTCAAAATATTTCGGAATCAGAACTTAGTCGCGCAAATTAATATTGTGATCAGATTCAGTGAAATTGTGAACACTTTGTTGTTAATATTTTGTAGGCGAATAAACATTAGATAAACTTGTGTAAATTTTAAGAATTGATAATGCGTAATATGTGCAGCAACATAACATATAACTGCAGCGACTTGGACGCCTTGCCAAAAGGTAAGCTTCCTTCCCACAGATTAGGTGGCTCTGTCTGTACTTTTGCAGTGCCATCTGTTGTCTAAACACGCTGCCTATAGGAGATAACAAAGAGTATGTCTGACGATGTTTATGTGTGATAAACGTGACAACAAATTTCCTCATTCATGATGTTAGTCCACGACAACATACTCCATGTTTGAACTTGATCTTGGTATAATGCAGTAGTAAAGCGCAGCGGCCCGGGGGGTGGGGGGGGGGGGTTTAGTTCGACCGCTGCACGCTATTCGACTGAAGGGGGGGTTTTCAATTGTTCTTGTTTTGCCCGGCAGATGTTGGAGGGCGCATGCGCGAGGCTCGAGGTGTAGGCGTCCCGACGCCTCGGCGGAGAATCAGTGACGTCTCCACCGCCGCGACGCTCAGACGTCCGTCGCGAAGAAGAAGAAGAGCCACGAGACGGGGGGAGAGCGGCGACGATTCGGAAAATTAATTTCAACTGAAAATATTTTATAATTCGTTTACACGTATAAATATATATTTAATCGAGTGAATTACATTTTAAAATTTATTACGTTTTCCAAAAAATTTACAAACTTTTAAAAATATTTTTTTCTTTTTCTTATTTTAATTCCATTTGAAGTTCCGTGTGCCAGATTCAAGAAGCTTTCTTAGTGAACAAAAGGAGAAAACTTTCAATAATTTACGATTAAATCGAACTCGATTAACTGCTTTTTGAAGAAATAAAGACAAAGTTTTCTGCATTCAGATTCTGTTACTCATTTCGTCTGTGTAATAAAAATGAATTAAGTATTTAATGCGTCAAAATGCATTTTTCTTCTAAATGTCTCGGCTCAATCAGTGTTCTCTCTTTCTTCATCTATCGATATTTAAAAATTCTACGCATCAATTCTCCAGGCTGACTGTAAAACTCTAAAAACATGAATTACGAGTTAAGAATGATTTATCACGATCCAAGATTTAAAACGTAAAGTAACAGATATAAAAAAAAATCTAAGAGTTTTCACATTTTCTTCGTCGAAGTAAAATATTCAAATCATACATCATCAGGATTTGAAAGTGTTCCAAAAGTCAGCGATAGCTTCGAACTCTGTGGTGCGATAATACGAAGTTTTCTAACGAATGGTGAAACTTTATGTAAAGTCTTTGCGTTATTAATGTGTTAAAGACATACGTTTCGAAGACTTTGCACAATCAACAAAAGAAAATAAAGAAAATGTGAACAATATTTTTACCTCTTGAGTGTTTTTGGAGTGAGTGAAAAGTTGAAACGAACTGTGATAATATGCGCTTGGATTTGTAGTTTTGAAGAAACAATAAGAAACTAGAAGAAGAATATTTAATTGATGCAAACAGTACAAAGCCTTTATCTAGACAAAAATTATATTGAAGGATAAAGGAAGCGAGTTATTGTAAAGGAAAGGATAAGAACGGAAGAAAATTACATTTTGGGATAAGTGAAAGAAACTCACAAAATATTCTATCGGATAATAAAATCAAATACAAACTGAAAAGAAGTTCAAAGAACGCGAGTTCATGAATTAAGAAGTGATTAAGTACATTTGCCTGAAGGTAATAAAGAGTTTTACTCAAACTGAAGTTCTCACTTTGATCACGAAAAGCACAATAATACTCAAAGAGGTCTCTTTATTAAGCTACATGGAAGTCTACTAAGCTAAAGCACGAAGATGGAATAAAACCAACAAGGAAAAGGCAAACAAACAGATCTCCAAAAAAACAGGGAGGAGTCAAATATTGAAACTCGGTTTTCTGCCAAACATTCGAAAACCCGACGGAAGCTATTAAAACCTTCTCGCAAAGTCTCGAAACCAAGAAGTCTCCTACTTTGACGACATGATGTTCTAATCCCGGCTGCAACGATGCGTGAGTCTCTTCTGAACTCGACTGCATGCGCTAGTCTGTACGACAACGTCGACTGGCAGGACGTCTACCACGTCGTGTCGCTGGTCATCCTCCTCCTCATCACCGTCATGGTGATCGTCGGCAACTGTCTCGTCATCACCGCCGTCTTCATCAGCTCCAAGTTGAGGACGGTGACGAACCTCTTCATCGTGTCGCTAGCCGTCGCCGACCTCATGGTGGGCGTCGCGGTGTTGCCGTTCAGCGCTACGTGGGAGGTCTATGAGGTAGGCGATCATCTCGTTGCTAATGTGTTTGTATATTGTTGTGCTGAGAGAAGGGGAATTGAATCTCCATAACACGGGTATATTTGTTTGGTTATACATTTTCACAGCTTTTAATTTGTTCAAATACGCTTGGTGGCATAAAAACTAATAAATCTTAGCTAGCTAATCCATTCAGATGTCTGCTGAAATGATTACAATTTAAAATGAAAAAGAAAACACACACAAAAATGGCAATTTGTTGTGAAAATTTCACCACATGTGCACTTTTGGCATCATTTCAATGAAAATGAAAAGTAAGCTTATTTTGTCCATACTCATAAATTTAAATTCATTAATACTTTTCACTAGTGTTAGCCCCCCCCCTCCCTCCCCCAAACAGCTCACAGACTTTCGGATTGGACCAGGTTAGAGTCTATACCAAAATCAAATTATTAGTAATCTTTCAGGCAAAGGCTGTGATAGTTACAATTACGAGAAACACCATGCTCTTTCCCCTCGTTATTCCTTCAGTGACATGTCACTTCCATAGTGAGAGCAAGATGTTTTAAAATTATGTTCTTTTCCAGGAATAGAATAATGACTTAATAAAGATGCACTTGAAGAGAGCTCGTCTTATTTATACTTCACAGCTCTGTGTTTTACTCAAATGCACATTTAAAATATTCAGTAAACTCTTCATTGCAGAGAATAAACGCTTCTGCATTTGATAAATCGATTCAATTCTTAGTGGAGGTGCCGAGTTTTAATCATCATTATTCAGCTTGAAACAAGTTAGAACATGCTTAAACCTTGAAAATTTTCGGTAAAGGAAAATAAATATTGCTCTTATAAACCCTCTTCTTACAACCGATTTGTCTAAAAGCCGCTAATCTTGAATTCCAAGAAAATCAAGAGCACATTAATCCTGAGTAAAGAGACTAGACCTACACTTCCCCCACCCCACCACAGGGAAGAGCGACAACTTCCAGATTTTCGCGGTCTCAAAATGGCCAATAAGAATCGTTCTAAAATCATAGTGACGAACCGCAGCGCTCCTGAAACGCTGTGGTGGTGGGAACTGAGATAACTATTCGTTACATAATCTAAATACCTATGTAAAATGTATATAATTATATACGTAAATAAATACTAAATGCAAAAATAAATATATTTTAAATTACTATTTTCGTATTTAATGCGTTTATTGAAAAATGACGATAATGAATCGACTGAGCCATCGACAGTTCATTTACTTCCATTGTCACGTGGAAGATGGCACTGATGGGAGTCATTCCGATGGACTTGTTTGTGCTTCAAAAATTAGCATTGGCAGCATAGGAAGTTTCCAAACTGTGTCTTTCCAATTGTGTTGGGGTGGGTGAAGTGTAGGTCTAGTCTCTTTAATTCTGAGCTACTTCTTCGTCAAAACAGTCTCAGCTAGTGAGATTATTCAACAAAGGTCAATCGGTTAATGAAAGCATCCAAAAACTTGGGTAATACGTACACATCAATCACGAACATTTTCTATTCCTCGGGGCAGGGCTAGGTCATATCCCAAAGGACAAAGCCAGTTTTCATAAATTCATTTTCATTTTCCGTTAAACTAAGCAGAAAAAGTGACACCCCGAAGGCAAACTCCTTATCATTTCAGTTTTAAACCTGACAGGAGTTCAGAACGAAACCCCAAACTAAAAGAACTTGCAGCATCTCTCTGGAGTCTGGACCAGACATCATCGCATCAAGAGAGACGCTCTTGAGTGAGTGTCAGGTACAAACGAGGTTCACGGGTTCACTTGCAGAACAATTTATTTCACATTTTGGGTCTTTTATCTCGGGAATTGGAACGTCGTTCATCGATTTTGCGTTCATCGAAAATGTCTACTACTGAAAATATGTCAGTTGAATGGAAATAGAATGTGTAGTAAATATATAATAGGGAATAATATATTTATAACTCTATGTTATAATACTCCGGACTAGGACTTGTGTTTGAGATAGCGGTCGAAATAGAAGTGATCACGGTTCTACATATCAATGTCACCATTTATAAAGATGATGGCGTTAATGACCTTTTCCGTTGAGAACACTGCTTGCACTTGTTCAGTTAAATACATCGGTGAAAACCGTAGTAAAGTTCATTCACGATTAGAATAGCAAGTCGATCACGTCGTTCATTGGTCGGTCACATGAACACGGCCCTGTCAATGGCAAGACTTTCTTCTTTGTATTATTGAAATTGTATAAAGTATGTGAAATACACACTTTTTAATAGTATAAAATATTAGAAAACTTCAATAAAATTGATTTATCTTTACCTACAGTCGTCTTGTACATATTCTTTGATAATTGATATTTACATGTGTAGGTTTACAAATGCTCGCTTGACTACAGTAGTACACGGGCTTGCTATTCTAAACGTGAACGAACTTTAGTGTAGAACCATGATCGAACCTGGACCTTCAATTACAACACAGTGTTTTGCCAAATGTGTTACTTTGTAGTACAAATCTGTAGCCCGAGCTAAAATATCGTGAGACAATTTTTTAGAAATGTCGTAATAAAGTTTTACCAGTTCAAATTGTTTTTAAATAGTATGAACATAACAACTATTTCTTGATATAGGAAGTCATGAAAAAATATTACACCAATTTCTATACATATGTCTGTTACATGTCCCTATAATCTAGAATAAAAAGGTTGACAATTATTAAATATCACCTTATAAAAGTTGAATTAAGAAGTAATTTTACTTGTTCAACTCGAGAAAAATACGCTGACATTTCAAAAGTTAACATGACATTGAAATTGGGGTATTTACCCGAGGTAAATAAGTACATTTATTCTCTGTTTTCAGAGAAAAGTACAGGTAAATCTTTAAAAGTAAATTTGATTTTTAACAAAATAGATATTAATGTAAAAGTTTAGAATGAAAAGCTTTTAAAAGCTCTGATTTCCTGCAATCCCTACAATGCCGGAATCACACTGACCTATATGCACTTTAATTAACATATTTCTACTGTTATATTTTCCGCTAACTAACATGTTCCACTGATAATAGCATAGGATCCACACTGACCAATAAAATGCAGGCAAGGGCATAATTACTCCCATTCGCAAATTATTCACAGTCCTTGACTGTAGAACGACTGTAGAACGTTAGTTAGATAATCTTCTAATCAGATATGAAAACGCAATCACGTAGTTTATTACATGTTTCATTTGAAAATGGAACGTTTTCTCCCCGAAGCACTTGGTTCGAGTCCAGGCTATGATTCGAGAAACAAACTTACGATTTAACTTTTATTCGAGGAAAATGTCAAGAAAGATCAAGAAGATAAAAGGAAAAGAGTACAACTATTTTCTGTCGTGAAGTTTTGAAGAATGTTCGGAGGTTCTGTTGCTTTTATAACAATGCCGTAGTGATTACTCAGCACAGCTTTCAAAAATGAACAAAAGTTAGTAGGAAAATACTTGCTCCAAGTTGGATCACTCTGTTGACGTTCCGCTATGTTACGCGTTATAATTATTAATTAATACGTATAATTATTATATTATATATTATAAAATTAATATATTTGTGAAAGTTGCTGATCTCTAACAGAGCTTGTAAATGGCTAAGAATACAATCTTTTTGAAATACCTTTTGGATTAATTGAATAAACAAGCATAACATGTCCGTAAAATGTAAATAACTCTCAAATTATTGACAGAGTTATCAGAAAATTTCCAAAATCTCCTAAAATTATGGTCACAATAACATTGAAAAATGTTAAATTGATCGGTCAAACGGTTCAATTTATAATTTTCAACCAATCACAGAATCTCGTTTCTCTTATGACATCAGTGTCTGTGCAAAATTTCAGATCGATTGTTTGAACGATTGTAACCAGGGCCTACAAAACACACTAATTGTGACGTTCGCTATAATACCAACTGCATGACGAGTTAGATCGGGTATCTCATTTGAGGTAACAAATCGCTTGGCACAGTAAACTACAGAAATAAAGTCATGATTCAGTTATTTCCCACTTCGTAAGCAGTTTTGACATAACTGGACGTAAATTTGGTTAACACATTTCACCGTCCGTGTTTATAAAAATATGAATAGGAGATATTTATTTCGAGCTACATGAACTCTTTATGTTTCTTGAACATCACCCACTACATTATGTATGACCCAACAAATCCAAAGTTCAGCTCCTTTAAGGTTCACATCGCCGTAAAATACGCAAGAACAATCTTAACACGGTCATTCTATAGTTCCCATATCTCCCACCAGGATAGCGTCAGCGCTCATGTCAACAGTGAAGTGTTTTACAAAAGCCTCGAGTCGTTCCATTCTCGAGGGATGTTTGAGATCAACCCTTCAACCTCCAGACACAGAAAATTGATCACAAGCACAAGTGGTTTTGTGATTTTCAATTCGTGCGATGATCTTAATTTCCTGTTGGCTGTGACGTGGCCTCGTGGTTGATGTTCAGCCCCCCCTTGCCCCCCCCCCCCCCCCACAATACCACGCCAACGCGTGACCGGCCATTGTGCATGCAGACACTTTGACATGACACGTCAACTTCAGCGTCAAGGTCAGAAGGGGAGAGAATTGACTGGACAAACGTATTGTGAGAAAAAGAAAATCGTGTCTGCACTTCACTTCGGGTTGATATTAACAAAAGAACTCAATTTCCTTATTATTTCCTTTAGTCTTTGAGCCTCAATTTGAAAATCGATTAAATTGGTATGTAAATATTAATGTTGATACAGTCTGATAGTGATATTAGCATGATTTGAACTGTTACTTTTCTTGAATCAAATACTGATACAGTCGTAGTTGTTATCCATGATTCGTCATCAGCGTAATCATCATAAAATAATTGTACAAAATATTGTTTTTCAGTGAAACACTGGCGTAAAATATGGAATGTGTCAACCATATAAAAGGAATACTTTCAGAGATTAAAGTAATTGTCGAATTACCGAAATAAATGCTAGGTTCCAAACATGAAAGTAACAAGTTTCGCAAACTCCACAGTTTATATTTATTTGTGTTGTTCGCAATGGAATTGTGACATAAAAAACCGTGGCAATTACGTCTCTCTCGCTTCCCTTTGAAAGCCGAGTTTTGCAAAAGCAACGCACGATGAGAAAATCACTGAAACCGCGTCGCTGTCAGACAGAATGGAATGTAATATTTAATAAGCACACTCGCGCCAATAGTTTGGCAATATCAACTTCCTATAAAATGCGCTAATGCTGTTCATAATTCAGTCAAATAAAACCCTCTAACATTCAATTCTCATGATATTACCATGACTCGATGCAGAATTAAACTATTTCGAGGAAAATGAGCATTAATGGGGCTTTAGCATGATTCAACCCTCCCACTAAAAACTATAACGAGCTCTAACTATCTTCCACTCAAAGTGCAATATTTGACAGAAATATATCCAGTTATCATCCATTATTAAAGGGATACTAACGATGGGGAGTTCCTTGCTTTTGCAGACGTCTCAACCGCAGTCGAATCGAGAACCTTTGAGTATATCCTTCCATAACACGGTAATAGAATTATATTTTAGTAATTGGTTTACGGGGCTTGGGCTGAGAGTGGAACCAGGGTGAATGATTTTGAGCAGGTTATGGACAATAGATGAGTGTAAAAGCAAACGGATTGATGAAGAGAACATCATAGAGACACTTATGCCTGTTACAGCGATCCAAGAATCAAGGTCTAGTGGAAGCTTGAAATTTAATTATTGATTCATTTTCATGAATATTACAGGAATAATAGTCTATCCCAGAAAAAAACACTCCGTGTAAAAAAGGCAGTCAAGTCTCTTTACTTTAAAAAAATTCAACACCGAAAAGGAGTGATATCAAAAAAGGAGCCAAGTCAATGACATTTCCAAATATTTAATCGTATCTTTGAAATAAAAGTATAAACACCGAAAAATACTTTACAAAAGGATTTGGCGCATCGTTTTTTTAAAGACATCATTCTATCCTAAAAGTGGAAAGAAATTTACAAGTAGGTACATTTTCCTCTTTCTATTAGAGCCAGAATCTATGAATCAAGCTACTTTTAGTAATGACTATTTTATAGTTTTGTCAATGGCGATAGAAGCATGATTTTATGCTGTAATATATAAGTAATATAAGGGTGAAAGAATTACATAACAATTGGAAGTGGTGAGAATGTAGGTTTCTTTGGAAAACTTCCATGGAGTCAGGAGTCAGGATCCTCATCAGTGTGTTGTGTCTAATGTCCGCCCGTCCGATCGGGTAGCTCAGTTGGTAGAGCTCTCGCCCGGCAAGTGAGAGGTCCCAAGTTCGTGCCCCGGTTCGGTCGGATATTTTTCACAACACACATCCCTTCATATCAATTGGAAGTGGGCTCATACATATTCTTGCAGTACTGTTAATATGGCGATATTAGACTGGTATCTTTTCATAATTTGATCTTGACTGAAGGAAATCATGAAACGTTGTCAAAGAATTACTAACTAATGGAACACAATTATATATTTTTGAAGTGTCAAGTGTATAAAGTTAAATTTTTTAATAGAAATTCAATATGACTGTCTTCTTTGTGAAATGTATTTTTATAAAATGTGTATTAATAGAAATTGTTACATGATGAGAAGGTATAACGCATGAGACTTAATTATATTCACCACGAAACAATATTACGAAGATAACTATTGTGTATATTTATAGAAAGCATAGACAACAAGTTTCATAGCGTATATAATCATATAGAAAATATTTTACAGAAGGTATGTATAATATGTACCTAATTGAAAGATGTTTCCCTATTATTCTAAACATTCAAAATGACGGTTGTATATAAATGGCACATGCTTATGAATAGAAAAATGTCTTTAAAAAAACGATGCGCCAAGTCCTTTTGTAAAGTATTTCTCGGTGTTTATACTTTTATTTCAAAGATACGATTTGACATTTGGAAATGTCATTGACTTGGCTCCTTTTTTGATATCACTCCTTTTCGGTGTTGAATTTTTTTAAAGTAAAGAGACTTGGCTGCCTTTTTTACACGGAGTGTTTTTTTCTGGGATATCACTTCTTTTGTTAGTTTATTCATACAGCTTGTAGCACAGCTTGTGTCCGTGCAAGAACTTATTTCTTTAAAAAAATACACCTATGCCGATTTGGATACTTAGAAAAGTTGCGTTTGGTATATAAGATTAAAATAATTATCCAAGAAGAATAGCTTTAAGTTTCGTTACAATCGGTCCAGCCGTTTTCGATATATGACGTCACTTCCGGTTTTAGCAATGGCGGCCGAAAATAATGTCGTCTTGAATTCATAATTATTACTCCTACACATTTCCAAAATTTGGTTGCAATCGGTACAGCCGTTTTTGATATATGACGTCACTTCCGGTTTTAACAATGGCGGCCGAAAATAATGTCGTCTTGAATTCATAATTATTAGTACAACACATTTCCAAAATTTGGTTGCAATCGGTACAGCCATTTTCGATATATGACGTCACTTCCGGTTTTAACAATGGCGGCCGAAAATAATGTCGTCTTGAATTCATAATTATTAGTACAACACATTTCCAAAATTTGATTGCAATCGGTACAGCCATTTTCGATATTTGACGTCACTTCCGGTTTTAACAATGGCGGCCGAAAATAATGTCGTCTTGAATTCATAATTATTAGTCCAACACATTTCCAAACTTAGGTTGCAATCGGTACAACCGTTTACGATATATGACGTCACTTCCGGTTTTAAAAATGGCCGCCGAGAACACTGCAACCTTGAATTTATAATTATTTACAAAGTACGTTTACTTATATCTATTTTAAAGTATAAAGTGGTGAATTTAGCGTCATTTAGCATATTTATGACGTCATTTCCGGTATAGGTCATAAAATGTGTGACGTCATTTCCGGTTTCGATATTTGAATCATCAAATATTACTGATTACATAAAGTTGACCGTCTAAATCGTTTAGCGCTGGTTTTGTTCTAATCTGTTTAGCCGTTTTTGAGACATGATGTCACTTCCGGTTTCAAAATGGCGGCTTCCGGTTGGTTTTATAACAAGTCAAATGAAATATCAAAAGTACAAACGTTACATAAATATCAAGACAATCGGATCAACAGTTGTTGCTGAAATGCAAATCGATGTATATTAAATTTCATGACGTCATTTCCGGTTTATTTAAAATAATGTTCAGTCTTTTGATATTGATAATCCATATAGATGACCGTCTGAAACGATTGGCGCAAATTTCGTTCCGATCGGTCCAACCGTTGACGAGATATGACGTCACTTCCGGTTTCAAAATGGCGGCACAAAAAATTCATGGGGACAAGGTTAAATCAGACGCCAAAAGTGCACACGTGGTAAAAATGTGAGATCAATCGGTTCAGCCGTTTAGGCTGTGGCCTGTTTACCGGATTTTAGCTCCAGCCTACTACTATGATTACTGATTATGAAAACCGCCCTAAAACACTGTTTTCACGGCCCTCTAGCGCGCAAAGGGCGTAACCTATTGTTCCCAAATTTGGTATATGTTGTAGGGTGGGCCATAGCTCGAAATTAAGATATTTTGCAACAATGTGAGATTTCTCAATTTTAAGATCCAGTAGGCCGAAAATGCCACTTTGATGCTTACAGTAAAAGTGGGTTTGCTCCAGCCTTTATATGAGAGTGTGCGCGCGCCGTACGACTTGGCTGGCGTGGAGCGACCGCTCCACTAGATAGTCAACATAACATAATATTATAATATAACATCAACAAATATATTTTTAATAATTCCAATAATAACTATGTTTTATTAATTACCTTCTGCCGGAGGAAATTATCTTCAAGTCAAATTAAAATTACGTTTTTAATATTGATTAACATATTACTAACATGGTAATGTGAGTGCTTAAAAATACATTCGTTTTAACATATTTCTCGTTTACTTTACCTGAGCAATTTACTGTCAATATTATTTTTGGGTTCTGACTAATTCTTTACAATAAAATTAATTTTTAACTAGATTTATGTGACTAGAAATTCAACGTTCTTTCAAAGCTTTTCATAACAGAAACACTCTTGCTTCGGATTGTTTTTACGTTGCAAATCCCCAATGATTCGCTTTGTGGACACAGAGAAGGTTTCGAGTTTATGCAGCGCGTGGGAATTTACGAAGGAATTAGATCTCTTTTTATGTTTGTGAAAGAGCGGAACAAAAAGTTTTGCTGTTTCGTGTAATTGTCAGGCATAAAATGTTGGAATGAAGTGCTCACAAATGAGAGTTTTTAGAGACGAAATGATACGGAGTATAAGTTAAGTTGTGTGTGGGGGAAAGGGCTAATTGTTTTCATCATAATTAGATTTAATTAAAAATCTATTTTTTTAATTGAAGAATAAAATACTTTTTCATAATTGTTAATAGACTGTAGGAGTGACCGCGTTTATAAGCGAGCATTCGAAATGCATGGACGACTACAGTAGGAATGTCTTTCAGATTATCAGTAAATCTAAGTAATATGAATTAATTTTCCGTGAAGAACCTTTTGTGAACAAATTGTCCTGACTCGTTTAATTATTTGACCTGTAATTCGAGAAACAAACAAAAAATAGATAATTGAGACAAGATTTTAATACTGAGACAGCTTGGACCTTTCGAGTTTTTGTAATATGACGAGGATGATGATGATGATGATCATGATTACGATTATGATTATGATTATGATTATGATTATGATTATGATGACGAGGAAGAAGAAAAGGGATGATGAAAGGTCGTTAGGAGGCTGTCTTGAAAATACTCAAACATATTCCTCTCGACCAAGTTAAAAAATCTCGCTCAGGAAGGCGTCCCTTGGAATCAAATCCGGTATCCGGTGTGCAAAAGCTCAGAACTACTTTACTTCTTTACTAATATAAAGAAACTTGACACATTCGTTGTGTATGAATGCGTTTCGAGCTTTGAAGGTCATAAACAGAAAGCTCGTGCTTTTCAATCGAACAGGCCAATGTATAGAAGCAATTTGCAGTATAAAATCAGCAGCGAAGATGTTGCATTTGTATTAGTTTTGTTAAACTTGTAAACTTTGACCTACTTAATACTTTTCATGTTGGATAGACACAAAATTCAGTTCACTTTTAAGATAGTTTTAATACATATCTTCGTGATTGTTTTTATAATAATGTTAAGAAGTCATAGCTTTTGGACGTTCCTAAATCAATTTTAACAAAATGTGATTTAGTAACCTTTCTGCAGCAAGATCACGATTTACATTGCGTCAAAAACAATTAAATAGTCTCACAAATAATCCAAAAGCTCGTTGCATTGAACGTATATAGCGTAGTCTACACTGTAAAGCGTAGTCTACACTGTAAAGCGTAGTCGACACTGTAAAGCGTAGTCGACACTGAAAAGCGTAGTCGACACTGAAAAGCGTAGTCGACACTGTAAAGCGTAGTCGACACTGTAAAGCGTAGTCGACACTGAAAAGCGTAGTCGACACTGTAAAGCGTAGTCGACACTGAAAAGCGTAGTCTACACTGTAAAGCGTAGTCGACACTGTAAAGCGTAGTCGACACTGAAAAGCGTAGTCGACACTGAAAAGCGTAGTCGACACTGTAAAGCGTAGTCGACACTGAAAAGCGTAGTCTACACTGAAAAGCGTAGTCGACACTGAAAAGCGTAGTCGACACTGTTAAGCCAGAACAATTAATATTACTCAATGTTATCGCTCGGTACATCGACTTTTTAAAAACACAATTCTGCATTTATATTTCCATTTGAATACGTCATGCAATTACCAATGTATACCAATGTTTTTCCATACAGGATAATTGCTTTATTTGTAGTGCATTATGGCATGAATTTTTAATCGTGATATCGATGTCTACAAATGATACACTATAGTACGTGATCATGTTAACAACGCGACAGAGCGTGTGTTCGATCCTCGTGCACGGAATAATGCCCTGGTCATTACATGTGTTGGACAAACTATCGCAGTTTAGTAGGCAGTGGAGCATCAGTGACAAGCATTGTTAAGTAGTCGGATGGTTAGTAGGGGACAAGCAATGTTAAGTAGTCGGTGGGTTAGTAGGGGACAAGATTGATAAGTAGACGGTGGGTTTGTAGGCGACAAGCGTTGTTAAGTAGACGGTGGGTTAGTAGGGGACAAGATTGTTAAGTAGACAGTGGGTTAGTAGGGGAAAAGATTGATAAGTAGACGGTGGGTTAGTAGGGGACAAGATTGTTAAGTAGACAGTGGGTTAGTAGGGGAAAAGATTGATAAGTAGACGGTGGGTTAGTAGGCGACAAGCGTTGTTAAGTCGGTGGGTAATAAGAAAGCATTGGGCCACAATAGTGAATATATTACATTCTTTAAACCAAAAAACCATGTTGGGAGATTAATCAACTAGCTCACTTTACGTTTTTCTGGTTTCAAAAATTGTGAAACTTTATTTTCAAAACGTGGGAATGTATTGGTCTTGTGGGAATTTTCAACAGACGGAAGAGGGCATAAATATGGCGACACAATTAATTCCCAAAACAATCCCAACTTTCTGGGATTTTATAACCTCTGTGTCTGATTGTGCATGGAATTATCTAATTCCCAGTTCGCCGGCGCGCCAACGGGAACAATATGAACCTGCGGCAAAGCAGCTACTTTCGTGGCGTTGCAATGAGAACAGAACTGCGTCGGCCACTCATGGAATGCCGGAAGTTTGTGAGATAGAAATAGAGTAAAGAGTGACACGTTTTGGATTTTCTTTTTAAACGATGGTTTTCAAACCAAAGTCGGTCAAATGTTTCAAAATATTAATAACTTTTGTTTGTTTGTCTAGATTATTATTTTTAAAAATTAGTAACAAATATTGTGTAAACGAGTAAAAGAGTGTAAAATAATTATAATTGTTTTATACTGTCATATCAGAAAACAATGTGAATGAAGAAAAGGACGGAAGATTAAAATCAAAAATAGAAAAAAATTATGGAATAAAGTTTTAACAGATAACAATATTTAAAAGTTATAGGTTAACGAAACGAGTATATCTGTAAAAGACATTAAAACATTAAAACATGATAAATGAGAGAAGATTGTGTAAGATGTTTTTGCTACATTAATATCCACAGTATTTTACAGATAATATAAATTATCCCCAAAAGTGTTTCATCTCCAATCTCCAATATAAAAACATCATTGTAAAACCTGTACCTAAAACTACATACACTATCTAACTTCACGCTAATATAGGCTGGCATGAAACTAACATCAATGAAAAGCAAGCTTATCGTATCCAACATAGGGTAGGTACATTATACCCAAACCACCGCCTCTAGGAGTGCTTTCTAAGTGCTAATGATCACGAAAGCGTTTTGCGACGCAGCCGAGTACTTTGCAACAAGTAGTAAAACCGTACATGCCACCTACTGGGGCTCTAACCTACTAACAGAGCAATTCTATAGATGGCGTATATACGTGAAATGTAATTAGTGATTATATATCTGAAATTTAACTATCCCATGCAACATGTGTGTTCCATTATCAAATTACTAGAACGTTTCAAAATGATTATTGTTGCCTGGAACGGAGGAATTAGTAATCGACCAAATTTGCTTCTTTGTGACGTTGTTAAACGAACAAATATTAATTAGAAGATAAATATTTATTGTAATTTGATAATTTGTCGAACAATCCAATTTAATTCCTCGTTTTATATGAGAAATACTAGGAAAACGATAAACTATTCTTCGTATTGCATATAAATAAATATGCGTATGAAAGTTGCTGCTCTAATTAATCTTGGAAATAGAAAAGAACGTTACTAAAATTTACTAAAGAATAAAATTTCTTAGAATAAATTTGACAAATCTTTATAAAACAAGCATAAAATGTCCGTAAAATGTCAATAACATAATTTTCAGACACTAAAATGTTGCTACTAATGAGTAAAGAAGTTGATCAGTCAAACGGTTCCAATTCTATTTGTCACATGATATGGTTCAGAAACTACACCTGTTTTTTCTTATGAATGATTAGATAAAAGAAAAACTTATGGTTATCACTTGGTACATTTTGTTAGCTTTGTTAATTAGTAATTAGTTGATTTTTGTTTAAAAATTGTATATTTTCTTGTCTCGCTGGGTGCGTTATAAAAATTTAATTTTAAAAATTGCCAAGTAATAACCTAAGTTTGTCTTTTATCTAATCATGATTGAAAATTGAGATCATTTTGTTAACGGGTTTAATCTCCAATAGTATCGGAAATTTCATTGTTTTGAGCGGTTTTGTTGAATAACCGACGCGTAATTAACAATGCAAGAAGCAAAAATAAAAAGTTCTACTAATATACAATCAGATTGATCATGTGAACATCCTATCTAAGTTACAGCCCCTTATGAAACAATTTTCTCTCTCAATTTTCTATAACGGCCGAGCGCTTGTACCTATCATGGTATCTGTTCGCTATTTCCTATGGTTCATACAGTTTTGATAGTTCAAACAACACACCCCTTCTTTCGATCTATCCATGATCAATATTGAAGTCGTTATTATCCTAGTTGATTTCAAGCTCAATACGCCCAAAATAAAAAGTATTAATTAGATTTGTGAAATTTAATGGTCCCGTGGTGCCACATGTGTACTCCATTATCAAATTACATCACATTTCACAGAGGCTATATCCACCCAAACTCAATTCTCTCTTGATCCACTTCAAACAATATTCAGACAAAAGAAATTCACATGAAAAAATATTCGTTTGATAAAAAAAATCTACCTAACTTTGTTGAAAATACTTGAAGTCTTGACATGCGGTCTATAAAAACAGAGCCTATTTTTTGTCGGAAACTGTCATTCGGGCCATTAAGAAAACGTCTAAAAAATGTCAATATTCCGATGAATTTTCGATAGGTCCTTAAGTCGTCAAAGTCGATGGCCTTAGACACGCAAAAATAAAGTCTTTGTTGACAGAATCCAGTTAATTTTGTTATTTTTTTATGTTCCTGGAAAGTAGCGTCAACAATGTCTGGATTCAATGATGGACTTTTTCAAGTATGTATGAAGATTGAGTGATTCATCTTTTATCCATGCATTGAGGTTATGTTGTCGTTGAAATACTGATTTCTAGTTTGATTGATTTGTCGATAACTCAACTTCGGAGAATGTTAGTACATACCTACTTAAATATATCCTTCACATTTGCAAACTGTAAAGTTTGAAGGTGACTTGAAGTCAAACAATGATGTGCAATTTTTACCAGAAAAGGGAGAAGTGAAGGGGAATGTATTGTGCAAAAAATGCTTGTTATTGAGATTGAGAATCATGCATTTTACAGTTTTAAGTTGTCAAAAGTCCAGATTAAGGTTAAAGCTAAAGAAATCAGTTGTCTAACAATATAAAGTGGTACTTTGTAGTATATTTTACTTTACTTATTTCATCTCATTTATACATTAAACATGATACAAGTTAATAAATATATTAAATATAAAACATAAAACATAAAACCACGGTATGGAAACCATAGATTATTTCTATTACGTAATCCTTATGATCAGAATATGATTATCCTTAAATCTGTGTTCACATATGTTTAGCTTCTTGCCGTGTTACTTTAAAACAAATCAAACTATATCAAAATATATATTTTTCATAGAATGGAGCCTTTTAGTATGGATTATATTACCCTTTACTCGTGGTAGAGATTTTATGTACGCAATTTGGAGCGATGGTTTGACTTTGATCTGACCTCATGAAGTTTTGTGCAATTTTATCTGGTCGATGTAGCTAACCGGGAGAACAGTGTAGTACATCGAAATGTCAGTGGTTGAACGTCAAATTTGACTAAACAAATCAGAACACTAATCAAATTAAAGTCTGATTTATACTGAACGTGTTTTTTTGCCAATTGTCTGCTTTATTCTACCAAAGATCGGACGAAAATGTGCTTATCCAACTTATTTGATGGCTCACAATTAGATCCACATCAATAAATTCTCCCAAGTACTTACACACATGTTGTCGGTTTCTTTAAAACTCGAACGAGTTCAGCTGCAGAGTTTTAAACTTCGAATTCTACAATACATTCACGAAAACTCATCGATATATCTACTAGAACGATGCTTTGGGAACTGCTTACCTTCAAGATTTTCAATTCCAATTGATTTGCAGAAGAGAAGAGAGAATTGTGATCCAGAGTGAATCTCAACTATATGCTCTACATAGACAATGAAGAGAATGCACCAATCACTGCATTGCCACAAATCCACTCACATATGCGGTTACACAACAATGTATTCACCTTTAGGCAACTCCAGTACACATTTACATATCTTGCCCTGATTACACAGTCAGTATACAACTAACATATCTCTCGGGATTTGAAACTTGCCGCATTCCTAGCGTCATCTTGATTCAATTAACTCACGGAGTAATTTCAGAAGATGATTGCACCAGTGTGTGGAAAGAGAGGCTGGATACTTGAAGGAGATGGAGATGTGGAGTTTATTTACGGACGGATTTACGTGGATGATTCAGGAAATGAACTGAATTCAAATCTTCGTGTAGTTACTTTTTATTTACGTATGCATTGCAATGAATTTGAAGCTATAAATTATAAAGTTTTCTAAAATTAATCTTCAGTAGTATAAACAAAATCATTGAAATTCGAAATATTACGTACAATATAATGAAGTATGGATTTAGTTCTAACTTAAAAGCCAACTGGAATAGCATCTATTTTACGATTTTGATACGATAAAACATGCTTGATGTTCCCTCATAAAATAAGCCTTTTCAAGCATTACTACATCAATAAAAATGTCGTAATAGTTAAAAATCCCGGTCATTTCTAAATCAACACAACAATATAAATCACTCCATGGGTAACTAAAATACTTCCGTATATTTTGCTGGTGGAAGTGCCGCGTTATCATGTTCCACTGATTATTTTCCTCGAATTTTTTTATAAGCAATTTCGAGACTTTTGATATATAAAAAAGCAAGAACTTATAATATAATTTCAGCTGTAACGTTGTTAATATCTCGAAAAAACATAAAAAGTCAGTTATGTATGGTGGAAGTGCCGTGCTGTAAAGATGGTTCCTCAAACTAATGAAATTTCAGACGTATTTTTCATCTAAAATCTTAGACAATAAGGCAATATGAAGGTTTAATTTAATACCGTAAAAGTTAAAAATATCTTGGTGTAGTGCTAATAGAAAACAGTTGGTGCAGACGGCTTCAGCAAAATACTTCCTTCTAAAACCGGATATTATTAAAAAAATCTTGACGCGAAAACTTTTTGGACTACTCAATTCCAAGTGGGTTTCTAACACTTTTTCGTCGTTAAAAAGCGATGATAAGTTCGTTTCAGTAAGAAATTTGACGTAATGAATATGCAATCACATAGACGGCGTCGCCTGACTTAACTAGATTACAATTCTCTACGACATAATATTAGTTTTACTTTAGACACGCAAAATTATCGTTTGGAGAGAAACTGAAAAGTTTTTTTTAAT